>LR750275.1:239852-329837 GCA_902729485.2 Mus minutoides
GCTTCAAGGCTGAGAAGAGAGCTCAGTCAGTAAAGTGATTGCCTTGCAAGTATGAAGACCTGAATTCAATCCTCAGAACTCACGTTTAAAAAAGCAAAGTCACGCAGAACGGTGTGGGCTTATAACCCCAGCCCTGGAAAGACAGAGACAAGAGACAAGAGATGGCCAGGCTCACTGACCTACCCGTCTAGACTACTTGGCTAGCTCCAGCCAGTGAGAAATCTTATCTCAAAACACAAAATGGACAACCTTCCTAAGGAATGGCATGGGTTGTCTGCTGGCCTCCACATGCACTCACACACACACACACACACACACACACACACACACACACACAAACACACACACACACATATATATATATATATATATATATATATATATATATATATATATATATATATATATATATGGAGCCCTGGGGCAGTCAAGCCATCTCTGTCCCTCAGTTCTTCTTCTCGCTTGTACACAGAAGTAAAGCAGAGTACATATCAGGTCCCTCCCAGCACCTGTGGCTTGGACGAAGTCTATCTCTCCCACAGACTGACCAGCCTGGACCTTCCACACCCACTAATGGTCTTAGACTGAGTTCAAAGTTCAGTGGTAACAGAACCATTATGGGGGTGATTCTGGGAGTACCAGCCTGCCTGCCTGCCTGCCTGGGGCTCACCCTTGTGGGTGACAGGCAAAGAGGGGCTTGCTGTGAAGGTCTTCAGGCCACTCTAACAGGTAAAGAGTTACCAAGCAGCTGCAGGAACCACTCTGCCTGTCTGTCTGCCTCTTCCTTCCTTCCTTCCTTCCTTCCTTCCTTCCTTCCTTCCTTCCTTCCTTCCTTCACTCAAGAAAGGAGAGTTAACCTTTTTTCCCTCCTCCTCTCCCCTCTCCAAATCTTCCTACCCATCAGAAGTCACAGCTACACAAGGGACTGTTGTGTAAGAGGAGAGAGACAGAGACAGGGCTGCACTGCTAGCTGAGAGTGAGATTTTCCCGAAAGCTGGAACTGGGGAGCAGAAGTCACCAAGGACACAACTGTCCTCCGTGCCAACCCACAGTGCGCAAGCCCCGGTGCAGGAATCTGCTGACAGTGGCTTTTGCTTGGGGACAAAGCTGCATTTCACAGGTACAGGGGATGGTAGCCTCAGTCTTGGTCCTCTGCCCTGTGCAGCAGAGGTACTGCAAGGCCCACCTGCACTGCCAAGAAGCAAAACTCCACCCCCTCCCTCCTCCTGAGCATCCCAGGATAGAGGCTGCAGGAGACCCACGCAGAAGCCTGCAGCAGCTAGGAGCTTCTCCAGGACACTGCCTAGTCTGGGCAAGGGAAGGAAAGGTTTGGAGGAGGAAAGAGAGAGGAAGATAGCCCTTGGTTGGAGTCGGGGAGGAGGGCGGAACCCATGGTTGGCAGCCAGCTGGGGGTGGAGGGGTAGGGGGAAGTCATGGTTTCTGGGTATGCCTTGGTTCTCTGTTGGGATTCACATCAAAGAGAGAATTCCCAGTTCCAGTGACTCCAACCCTGTGCAGTAGCCTCACATGAAGGACTCGGGTGAACTACGGGGCTTTTGAAGAGGTGGGTAGTGGACATAGAGATGAGGGACACTCTCGAGGTGGATACAAGCTGGTGATGGGTGGCTGTGGGGGAGACAGGACATGGGGCTGTTCCAGTTTAGATGGGACTCTCCCGGAGCTCTCGAGGTGCTGGAGTTTCTGCAGAGTATCATCAGGGGAAGGGGCTTAGCCAGAGAGCTGAGAGTCCGAGGACCGTTGTCAGAACACTGGGGTTGACATGCTGTGGGCTGCCAGGCTGCACGTCAGTGCCATTCCCTAACTGTGCTATGGGAGAGCAAGCAGGAGGTGGCACAGATGCTGGCTCCCAGGGGTCTCTCTGAGGACCAGGGGTGGTGGCAGAGGCAGGAGAGGCAGTGATGGAGGCTGTGACTGTCTCACCTTGGACCACTCTCAGGGGTAGAAGACCACCCCTTTCACAAGGGCTTGGGTTGTAGCTCAACAGCATGTTATGGATCGCTGAGTTTGAGCTTCATCACTGCCAATAACTATATACCCGATCGGGCAAGTGAATGAATGAGTAATGCTAGGCAGGGTGCTGCTAATGGAGGGTAATGCTGTGTCATCTTGTGCAACTGGGTCTGCCTCTTCCAGCCAAGGACAATCATAATATTGCCTACTGCCTTGCTGGTTCTCATAGATTATTACGATAGTCCACAGTTAAAAAATTATATACAAGAAGTGCCATTTGATGTAAAGGTGTGATATTGTCACCACCAAAATTTCTTTTGCTGGTGGCACTGGATTCTACAGTCTCCTACCAGTCTCTTGAGAAGATTTTTAAATCCTGTACCTAGACACCAATCTGGGTCAATTATGTAAATTCAGCTTGATAGAACACAAAAGAGCAGGATGTGAGAGCCTGGTACGCTACGAGGATGGAGACCTATTTTCTGAGGCCTTCCCAATCTTCTGATGCCTTGATGCTACCCCTGGCCTTGGCTGTGAGGCAGGCACATGCATCTAGCTGGCAATATTTCAGATCTCTCTCAGAGCTGCTGTGTCCCGTGGCTGCCATCTATAGATTCACCCAAATTCCCATCACAAATACTTAGAGGTATGATACCTCTATACAGAGTTATCACAGACTTTCTCTTGTCATCATCCTCTAAACAATACCGAACAAGCGCCCATACAGAGCTGTACAGCAAATTACCAAGGGATGATTTAAATTTGGGAAAAAAGGGGGGGGCGGGGAGGTGTCTGAGTATTCATGGATGTTGCTGTCTGTGAGGGTCTAAAAAGAAATGGCGCTCCGATTCCAAGAGTTGAACACATTTAGCAAGTAATAGAAGCAGTAGAGCTGTGTCTCAGGGAAGGTCGCCAGGTCAGAACCTTGTCTGCTGGGGGAAGACTCACACCTCCAATGCCACCCACAGCTGTGTGCTCTGAGGGTAGAGTTACTCCTGTTCCTCCTCCTCCTCCAGAGCAACAGACTGCTCAGGCAAAGAACGAGGGGAGATTAAGAGAGAAGGGAATACAAATGAGCTTTGATAGCCAAGGGCATCCCCATGTCTTCATCTGCTGTCTGTCTGCCTCAATTTCCCAGGTAGTTCTAGCATTCTGTCAATAGCTTGTTGGTGATGGCGCACATCATGCTCTCCCTGATACTCTCGGCTCCATTTACTGGCATGCTCCATACACACACACACACACACACACACACACACACACACACACACACCCCTCACCAAACACCCA
The DNA here is from genome assembly GCA_902729485.2 of Mus minutoides. NCBI lineage: Eukaryota > Metazoa > Chordata > Mammalia > Rodentia > Muridae > Mus > Mus minutoides. The sequence continues at coordinate 243,114 of LR750275.1, forward strand.
AATGGGAAAATGGAGAAGATGGCAAGAGCCTATGAACTCCTATTGGCAACTGTGTTCCTGAGAAATACAGATGACGTGATCCTACCGGGCACCCCTGAAGCTGTTCACTTCAGTTCTTTCATCTCACAGGGGTGACATTAGCTTAGTAATTGAACGAGGGAGTCCTCTGGTTGACTATCTAGGTCAAAACGCCACCACCTTGCTTCCTAGTATGAAGTGTGTGAACGGTGAAGAGCTGGGCTGATAAGACAGGGTATCCAGGGCTCACGGCATTTGTTTGTTTATTCCAGATGGGGAGAGCAGGGTCCTAGACAATGACTTCGTCTGCCCAGCTACTTGACCCTGGAGAGCCCTGGAGAGAGTTCTATGTGGGAGCAAATATCCATAATGAGTGTTCTGAGTCAGTGGTTTTCTCTTACTGTCACTGAGAGCTTTGATAGGATGAGTTGTTCTTATGTTATTTTGTACTGTATTTTTAAAGATGTTTTAAAGCAGTACTTAATTATGGGTGGATGTATAGGTCTGCATGTGGGTATATGCATATGTGTGCAGGTGCCTGCAGAGACTAAAGATCTCAGATTCTCTGGAGCTGGAGTTACAGAGGCTTGTGAGTAGCCCCAGCCAGGGTACTGAAAACCAAATGTGGGTCCCCTGGAAGAGAAGCAAGTGCTTTTAACTGCTGAGCCATCTCTCCAGCCTCTCTAGTTATCAAAATATTTTTTCTTTTTTTTTTATTTGCCCATTTGTTTACAATGTATCTTGATTAACCCGGGCTAGTCCAGAGTCCACTACCTAGTCAAGGACAACTTTGAACTCCTGATCCTCCGACTTCTACCTCCTAGGTGCTGAGATTGTGGGTGTGGTGCCCACCATATCTAGATTAAGATGCCTTTCAAATGATATGATGCACGACTTCTGCAGTGAAACAGATGCAGGGGCAGCTGGGCTAATGAAAATCTCCGCCTCAGTGTTTTAAATGTGGGACTCTGGAACTATTTACTGCTTGAATTGGATTGCTTTTCATAATGAGTAGAGATGTTACTTTTAGAGTTAGAACTCAAAATGTTTGGTTTTGGCAACGTGTTCCAAGTAAATCAGCAATTTAGAAGCCTAGTGTGCTGGATACTATTTTTTTTTTTTTTTTGAGACAGGGTTTTTCTGAGTAGCCCTGGCTGTCCTGGAACTCACTCTGTAGACCAGGCTGGCCTCGAAATCAGAAATCCACCTTCCTCTGCCTCCCAAGTGCTGGGATTAAAGGCATGCACCACCATGCCTAGCTTGCTGGTTACTCTTAATCATCAACTTGACACACTCTGAAACCACCTTGGAAGAGGGTCTTAATAAGAAATTACTTGGATCAGATTGGCCTGAAGGCATGTGTATGGAGAATGTCTGAGGAATTATCTGGATGAGATTAGCCAGTAGACACTTTTGTGGGAGACTTTCTTAGCATGTCTTGGTTGTTAATAGATACAAAAAGACCCAGCCCATTATGGGCAGAATCATTCCCTAGGCAAAGGAATCCTGAAGAGTTTAAGGGAGGAAAGGGCTAGTTGAGCACTAGGTATCTATTCATTTCTCTCTGCTCTTGACCGAGAAAGTGTTATGACTGTCTTAAGCAATTGTTGCCTTGATTTCCCTGCAACAATAGAATATAACATGGAATTGTGAGATAAAATAACACTTTTTCTCCACTACATTGTTTTTGTTAAGGTATTTTAATATAGTACCAGAAATGAAATTAGGACATCCATACAAGTTTTCTGCATGTCAGCTCCTACCCCTGCATGCTGAAAGGCAATAGGAGCCAAGAATGATGACTGATATATCAAAGAGTGTCAATATAGGGTAGAATGGGGTCCAAACTGAAGCTTCCTGGACAAAGATGTGTTCTACCCTGAAGCCACTGCCTGGCACACATTGCAATGCCTGCCTCACATGTGGGGTACTCTCCCAGGATTAGAGAACCAGTTCTGGCTTTAAGGATACCAGAGTGTTGTACCAATCTCTTTCCCCACTGCGGTGGGCTCCTTTCCAAAAGCCGGAGATGCTGCTTAGCATCTGGCTGGTTTGCATCCCCTGCTTCTCCTTAATATAGAAAAGCCTTTCCATGCCCAACATTTTTCCAATCACAATGCCAAGGTGTGTGACACAGCCAAAAAGCAATGAGTGTTTATTTTGCGGCATAGAAATAGAAAGAATGGTCTGGAAACTCTTAATAACTAAGATAGACCTCATCTAAGAAAACCAAAAGGAAATAAAGAAGAGATTCAGGAAGCATGGGAAGAAGGAGAGGTATAGAGGGATGGAGGGATGGAGGGGAGTGAGATGAAAGGGAAGGAAAAGAAGGAGGAGGGAAAATAGAAAAGCAGATTTATCATACCTTATAGTGGATAAAATTCTTACATCTCTCCTCAATCCATCTTATATATCCTGCTCAACTTATTTTTCAATGGTATATTTTGCTCTTTGTCTATAAAACAGGAATCTGACACAGGGTGTATAAGCTGTGAAACGCTAATCATACTCTCTGAAGTTGTAATTGCAGCAGGCTCATCTCTTTTTCTCAAAGAGCACTCCAGTGACAACTGCTTAGCAACCATGCCTGCTGGGTGTGCAGGGAGGCAGCTGTGCCTTCAAGGAAGGTGCTAGAGCATTCACAGAACGTTCAAACAGAAACTTGATCATCTGCTCCAACCATTTCACATCACAGGTCAAGACATCACAGGCCAGGGGATAAGGCTCATGTCCGTGGCTGGTGCTTTCTAGATGAACAGCAAGTGGCTTCCTGAAGGTAACACAGCAGGAATATCCAAGGTGGCATTTGATTCCCATCTGCTCTGACTATTTCCTGATTGAAGGATCAGAGTAACTAAATACCAGAAACTCTTTCAAGGTTCAGGGGATTCAGAAAAGGAGCAATTACCACAGCACCAACAGGCAAGAGCAGCTAGTCCTCTCTCCTTTTGCTTTAGCATGGAAGGGAAACTATACCAGACACCTTTAAGAGGATTGACCAGCATCCACAAAATGAGCCGTGTGAAAAAACTAGTGGCTAGTATTTCCATGGATTCAAATGCAATAGTGTGAAGGGGCTTCCATGCTCCATAAGTTTCTTGATAGGCTGCTTGGGGTACACTTTTGTATAAGTTGCAAACAAAATGGCCTTCAAAGACAAAAAGAGGGTGGAGACACGGCAGTACAGATTAACTGGAAAAAAAATGCCAGATGAAAGAATCAAGAAATGTTTAATTGATACAGGGTTTCTCAGATCATTTCATTTGTGTTTATGTGCAGTGTGGGTATCCGTGAGGCACTGTCTCTGAAACCAGCGCCTGGAGGTGCTATCCACAGGGAATGTCATGGAAGATGACATGTTCTACACAGGCCAGATAACTCATAGAGCAGTTGCTCCGGCTAAGTTGGTTGGCTGAGCATTTATCCGAGGAAAAGACCAGACAGGAGGGAAGAAATTTAAGGTGCAGCAGGTGGGCTGTGACTGGGACATGAGGGAAAGAGCAAAGTCCAGGAATCTCAGACAAAAGCTACGTCGAGGAGTTGACACTTGAGTAATGTCTCCTGTGAGTCTTCAGAAGGTGCCTGGCACCATTAGGACATTTGTAAAGCAGAGCGGAGCACTTTTAGATTCACAGTCTCCTCTTCTCTTCTCTTGTTCCTTCCCTTCCTTTCTCCCTCTTCCTCCTGTCCCTCCCCATCTTTGCCCTCTTACAGCACCTGTATTGAACCTAGAGCCTCTTTCATGAGATTCAAGTGGTTTAAAACTGAGCTACAACCCCAGCCCTCATGATACCTTTGACACAGGGCCTTTAAGGAGCCCAGGTTGGCCTTAAATGCACTCTGTAGCCCAGGTGGGCCTCAATTTTTCAATCTTTCTATCTCAGCCTCTTTAGTACCTGTGATTGTTGGCGTGTGCCTCATGCATGGCTAGGAGTCTCTTCCTGCCTGCCTGCCTGTTCCATGTAAGTTAGCCTGACTCTCTATGTGCCACTCAGGTCAGCCAACTTACTTGCAAATTAAAGACAGTCCTGGCAGCTGTATATAGAGCAGATGCTTTATCTTGGAACCAAGTCGGAGTTTCCACTGACTTGTAATCCCAGCGAAGAATGCTGACCTCGCACACATGATTAAAGGCACATTCATGAGCCTGCTGGTGAGGCAGGAAGCACCTTACCTGTGCCCTCAAACAACCCAGTCACTCTTCCCGACAAGAGCAGCCCAGATGTCAGGCAAGGGGTGCGCTGACTAAGTGACCTGTCCACACTCAGCTAGTTCCCAGTCCTGTAGGTGGTGTACTCTAACCTCAGCAGCTTGTCATTCATAGTGATCGCTCGGGAACTTATCTTAGTCTGTGGCATTTTCAGCATGGAATCAGGTTTCTCTAAAAGGATGTTAAAGCCTCCTCACATAAGGCATCTTTGTTAGAAACAAGTGTTCGATGACAGCAAATGAAAGCATGAAAACTATATGATATGTGTGTGTACACATATGTGTATATATATGCATGTGTGTATATATATGCATATGTGTATATATGTATATATATATACATATATATGGGAGTGCAAGACAGAGAGAGAGAGAGAGAGAGAGAGAAGGAAGAGCGAGAATAACTAACTGCATGCTACTGAATGTTTATTACATGCCAGGCTTCCTGTGTCCCAGACATGACCAGAGTTAACAAGATCTCCCATAATTCTACCTGAGACTTCCATTGGTCACTCTTATTTCACAGAAGGGTTAAAACTCAGAGCCTCCCAATGTCACACACTTCACAGAATGGGGGTGGCAGTGTCCAGCACTTACTCGCTCCAAGGTATGCCCACTTCGTCCTCTGCCTGCACTGTTGTGTCAGGATGGCATCCTCATCCAGCGAGGGCCCTGTGGGTGGGACATGTCATGCTGCACATCTGCAAAGGTGTCACCTTGGGAGTCTAAATACACTTTTGGACTCCTTCTCAGAGTCCCCACTTCAATACATACCCCCTTGCTTCTCTGCTGGGAGAAAAGACCCTCGGATCTGTTTGGCTACGGCTGCCATTTCCTTTGGTTGCAGTGGAGGGAAGCATTAGAACTGGGAGCATAGGAGCCAGTTCTACTTCCTAGGTCTATTGGCTGAATGTTGTTGTGCAAGTTTGCCTACCCTGGGCAAATTTGTAAATTTTCCTATGGCCCACTTTCAGTAAAACTTAGTTCCAATAAGAAAATAATTATCTTCGACACCAACAACCTTTCACACACACACACACACACACACACACACACACACACACACACCACAGGCATGCACACACCTTGTCCTAGTCCGTTTTCTGTTGCCGTGATAAGCAGCGTGGGGAGGAGAAGGGTTTATTTCGGCTTACCACTTACAGTCCATTATGAAGGGAATCGGGGAGGAAATCAAGGCAGGAACTGAAAGCACAAAACATGAAGGAGTGTTGCTCACAAGCTTGCACTCATGGCTCACTCAGCCTGCTTTCTTACACAATCACTTGCCCAGGGATGGTACTGCCCCTAGTGAGCTAGACCCTCCCACTCAAGGCTTGCCTAGAGGCCAATCTGTTAGAGGCATTTTCTCATCGAGGTGACTCCTCCCAGACTCTAGCTTCTGTCAAGTTGACAAAAGTTACCCAACACATACCTACTGGGGAAACTGAGTCAGACACATACTGAATCAAGCAAGGCTCATGGTGGATTTTCTTGTATACTAGCCTGGTATAACTTCTTCTGCCCTACTGTAAGAGGTAGATATTTTTCTGGCTTTCAGGAATGAAAGATGTCCCTGAGGAAAGATGACTTTAACATGTCAGTTCCTCTCAGAATTCCAAGGCTTTATCAATGACTGACTCTGGCCTCAACTGTCCTTTTGAATTCCAGGCCTGAATCATTTTAATAAAATTATAGGTAAAGCAAGAAAATGGGGAGAGCCTTTACCTCCCTCTTGAGATCCTTATGCTGGCACAGTTACAACCCTGCAGCCATTTAACTTCTGAGCAACAAAGTTCAAGCCAGGAGGTTTCACTGGAAAGCTTGTATTAGTCACATTTGTGAGAATTGTCCAAAGGAGAAAAGAATCATTTTTTGGCTCATGGTTTCAGAAGGCTCAAACCTTGGATGCTTGGCCTCGTGCACTTGAACAGAAAGAATTATGTGGCCCAGACATTGTTTTACCTTGTGATAGACAGGAAGCAGACAGAGAGAATGGGACTGGGGCTGGGAATACCTTGTAAAACAGAACATTGAACATCACAGCCAGACACCCTTTCAAACACAACCCCTGACTGACTTACTTCCTACTGCCTTCCTGAGCCCCACCTCCTCAAGTTCACACCACCTGTTGAGGACCAAGCATGCGCTAAAGAAGCCTATAGGGACATCTCACATTCAAAATACACCATAGTGAGAGCCAACTGCAGACATCCTAGACAGAGAGGCAAGCGAGAAGCCAGGGATGAGCATGGCGTCACACAGAACGCGACAGGTGGGTACCAAGTGCCAACCCTTGGAAATCCACTCACTCTCACTTCTGAGTCCATGTTCTAAATCCGTGTCTGTCCTGGGCAGCAGGAATGGAACGATGGGCTCTTATTGCCTGATTTCATGCAAGTGGAAGGTAACTCTCAAAGATAAAATGACCAAGCACTGTCATGCTTTGTTTTGGCCTGTGCTATAGTTTGCAGTTTGTATCTTTGGTCTCTCTCTCTCTCTCTCTCTCTCTCTCTCTCTCTCTCTCTCTCTCTCTGTGTGTGTGTGTGTGTGTGTGTGTGTGTGTGTGTGTGTGTATAAATCAGATGTCAGTGCCAAATATCTCTCATGGACCTGGAGCTCATTAATTCACCCAAGATAGTGTGCCTGCTTGCCCCAGGGATCACCTTGTCTCTGCCCCTAGCTCTGGGATTACAGCATCCACTCCTCCTGTATTGAGAATTTTCTAATGTGGGTGCTGAGGACTAAATTCAGATTCTCGTACTTGAATAACAGACACTTCACCCACTGAGTCATCTCCCCAGACAGCCCCTGGAGTTTTGTTTGTTCCTTTGTCCTCTTTTTTTGGTTGGTTGGTTGGTTGGTTGGTTGGTTGGTTGGTTGGTTGGTTGGTTTGGTTTTTGAGACAGGGTCTTAAATAGTGAAGGCTAAACTTACATTCATATGTAGCTGAGGATTCCTTTGTATCTCTGCTCCTCCTGCCTCTACTTCCCAAGGGCTGGGACGGCAGGTACACATGACATCGAGCTCTTACAGTTTGTATCTTTAATGCTTTTCAAAAGCCTCCCACTACTGGAAAGTAACAAAAACTTTTAAGATGTCATTGGGAGTCTCAGCTCCTCCCAGGTAGTAAGCAAGCTGACACAGGACCTATGAGGCCAGACATCTTGTCTTTCAAAAGAAAGACACCCAAACTCCAGACCTATGTATAAAGTGCTGCTTCTTGAAGTTATGTTACATCTGGCCCATGAGCCAAAAGTGACACTTTAGGACTACTCATAAGAAGTAGACACCCTGCAGTGGCAATATAGGACAACTCCTAAGGGGTAGACACCCCAAAGTGGCTCTTTGGAATATTTGCAGTTCTGGTACAACAAGTACCAGAAGGATACATGTGAAAAGCAAATGAATGAATGAATGAATGAATGAATGAATGAATGAATGAATGAATTTAACAGACACCCACATTCAGGGCAATGTGTTGGGCTCCTACTGGTTCACCCAGGTGGACTCATGCATAAACACACTCTGCCATGAAGCACAGACAACAGGCTTCGGTAGCCAACACAAACTATCTTCTCTGTCTTTCCAGACGTTTCCTTTTCTTTTCAGCAAAGCTGAATTAGCTGAAAGCATCCCAGAGCCATTCTGAGTTATGGTTCAGCCACCATGGCTTCTGGAAGCTTTATTTTCCTGACCCCCAGTCTTGTGACTTATGAAGGAGATCTTTAACACCCCCTTCCCCTCCTTCTTCCCGAGTTCAGAGCAAAGGGGCACGGAAGCAACGAGAAGCCGGTTTGGGCCTCCCAGGGCTTCAGGAAATAATCGAGCTCCTGGATAAGATGCTAGTATTTTCCATCCCTTCCTTCATCTCCCAAATAGGCATCTCTAAAAAGCTCTCATCTTCCACATTTCCCATCTCTAACTATTTCCTTCACTCTAGTCACTAAATTTAACAGAAAGCCCCAACCTCGAAGGTTAAAGAAACTCTTAACAGGGAAGAGAAGAAGCTGGCGCGTGGCTGCCGGGGCCATAACTCTCATGTGTCCCTGCTCAGTGCTGAGTAAGGCTGTTCCTCCCAAGGCAACACTACCTAACTCTTCCATAACATAGAAGGCAACTTCCAGATGCTGGTTCTCCAGTGAGGCCTGCCAGGAAGGGAGAAAGGAAAGATAAAACTCAAAATCACGTAGATATACTTCCCATGGGCCACTCTGCCCAACAGTGTGGCTGGTGGGAAATGAACAAAGTTACTCACTTCTGTTTAAGTTCACACAGTCCTTTGGTTTTCCAGTCTTTAGGAAGGTGCTGGGATCAGATAACAATTGGGAGTCCTGGAATCCACTCTGCCCCAGTATCTTCAGTGTTGAATTTAGCCCTTTCGATTCTCTGCCTCAGTTTTCTCTTTCTTACATGAGACATTTACCACCCGCTTTGAGCTCTCATACCCCATCCATCTGCAAACCTTTGGAACTGTTCCTTGTGCAGCTCAGGAAGGGAAAGGAAGAGGCTCCTGTCTGGGTTTAGTTAGAAACAAGTTTGCTTTTTTAAAAGACTTCTATTTTACCCACCCCAGCCTTCCAAGATACATCCGCACATTTCTGTATATGAGATCACATCCTAGGGAAAATTATTTTAAGAAATTCTGCTGTGACTCCTCTAGGCAAACAGCCTTCTGGTACAACCAAGAACTATCCAGAATATATACATATATACGTATATGAGTATATCCATATCATAGTCTGTTGAAATAGTTGCAGTCAACAGGGACACTGTCTTCGTTTGAGGATGCAGGTGGCCTGCCTGGCCCCAATCCAGCCTCTCACTCAGTGTCACTGAGGGCCCCTCAACTAGTCAGAGCTGGTTACTCTCTTTAAATGGCAGGGTCATCTGGGCCTCATCATGCTACCTTGAGAGGCTACCGGTATTAGCGTCCTTGTTTTGCAGATGTCAAAACTGAAGCTTAGTGAGGGTTAAACGAGGTGCAGACTCAAGGTCAACTTTAAAGGCAAACAAACTATGTGTCTCGTAATCCAAAAAAACAATAGGACAGGCATACACCCTTGCTCCAGACTGGACCCCTCATGAAAAGTAGCAAGGAGTTGTCAGTGTGCAGAACATCCTAGGTTGTGTGTCCCAAATAGAGACAGGCAAGTGGGAAGCCAGCTTGTTCCAGTGGCAGAATCCCTTGTGTGCTCCATCTTAAAGGAGGACAGAGAAGCTGGAGCGTGTCTTAGAGATGGATGCTAAAAGCTATCGCTCAGCAAAGCAGAGAAGGGTCAGGACAGCCTGAGGGTGGCTGGGGAACAAATGAGTGGTACAACCGTTGAGGTAATGGTGACCACAGTAACAAGGGGCTTGAAGGGAAGAAGTTCTATATCTAAGGTGAATGTACAGGGAGATGTGGGCATATAGACAGATGCAGATACTGATTGCACAGATGCAGGTGCAGCTGTGGGTGTAGATGCAGACACAGACACAGGTGCAGATACTGGTGAAGATGGATACAGACAGAGATGCAGTATCTGATGCAGACAGACACAGAGGCATACAGATACAAACAGAGGTGAAGTGGCAGATGCACACACAGATATAGATGCAGATATATACAAACAGAGGTGCGGGCAATGCAGACAGACACAGATGCAGACATAGATGCAGGCAGATACAAGTGGCGATGCAGGTGCAGAGTGTAGTCACAAATGCAGATAGAGATGAAGATACGAGTGCAGGTATGCATGCAGATAGACACAGAGGTGAGGCAGCTGATGCAGACAGGCAGAGATGAAAACACATGTGCAGGTACAGATTCAGACAGATACAGACTAAGATGCAGTAACAAGCGCAGACATAAATACACATGCCAGTGCACAGACAGACAGAAACAGATGGAGACACAGGTGCCAATGCAGACAGACACACAGAGAGATGAAGACGCAGGTGCATGAGGATACAGATGTAGACTCAGGTGGAGACACAGAAGAAGGTGCAGATACATATACAGAGCTCACGTGCTTTCCAAGCCTGTAGAAAAATGCAATAATACCTGCAGCTTTCCTATCAGAGATACAATGGCAGGCAAATAATAACCTACCCAAATCAGGAAGGACAGCCATGCTTTTCTCACTCAGTACCAGAAACGCCCAGGCATGCATTCTGCCCATAACATTGGCAGTGGATCACACATATCTACGAGCCCTTGAATATGTCATTACCCCTCTTGCCTCAGTTTCTCTTACTAACCAAAGAGGACAAATCAACTGCCTGCCTGCCTACCTATCTACCTACCTATCTTGTTTTATAATGCAAAAACATGATAATCAAAATTATCCATATTTAATTTTTTATTATTTTATGCCTATGGGATGATTTACCTGCATGTGTGTGCATCGAGTGCATTTTCGGTTCCTGCAGGGACCAGAAAAGGGTGTTGGGTCCCCTGGAACTGGAGTTAGAGCTGTGTATCATTATGCAGGTTCTGGGAACTGAACCTAGGTCTTCTGGAAGAACAACCAGTACTCTTGACTGCTGAACCATCTCTCCAGACCCAAAATATTCAATCTTTAAATAGAGATCACTCGTTTCAACACTTTGCATACATTAATTCATTCAGCCCTAAGATCAATGTTGATATTATCCCCCGTGTAACAGAAAGGGAAACTGAGTTGCAGGGCAGCTTCATACTTGCCTGGAAGGATTTAAACCTGAACCCCTGGCTCATCACCACTTTATTCTAAAGCAGTGATTCTCAACCTTTCTTTAGCGGGGAAGTGAAGTGTCAAAAAGGTGAGGTCACCTAAGATCATTAGAAAACACAGATGTTTACATTACAATTTATAACAGCAGCAAAATTGCAGTAATGAATTAGTAACAGAATTGATTTTATGGTTGGAGGGGGTCATCACAACCTGAGGAACTATATTAAAGGGTCACAGCGTTAGGAAGGTTAAGAACCACTGCTCTAAAACCTAATACCAAAGAGCCCCACCCAGGTTTCAGAAGATTCCCTCCCCTCGGGAGGCTGCAGAGTACCTTCAGCTTCCTCGGGCAAGGGTATAAGAGCTCAGCCAGAGTTTTGCATGCTCACAGCTGCATGACAGTCATATCGTGTGTTCTCTCAAAGCACATCTCTGCTGCCAGGAGCAGGTTCGTCTCCAGGAGACAGCGGTTGTCAAACCCCCCAGAGAACAGCAAGCACGTCAAAAATAGCAGCTAGTAGACTGAGTAGCTGCAATTTCCTTTCCAAATGTCGGCTTTGCTTTCGCTGAAGGGCCCAGGTCTGAATGCACTCTATGCAGCCAGCAGCAGACGGCCCTAAGGTTCCAGGATGGTTTCTATGGGCAGACATCTGCATGGAGGAGACTAAAAGGATGTGGAAAGCAGATCTTACCCACTTAACCCATGGGTCTGTGGACTTGACTCAGGGAAATTTCCTCTATAATATCAGTGATGAAGCTAGAGTTAAATTTTTAAAAAATTGTCATAAACCTGAGCAGGGTGGGTCCCAAAGAGGTTGAGGTGAGGCCAGCATTAACACTGAGTTTCTGACTAGCGGGTCTCTTTCCCCCTTTTATACTGGGAATGAGTCAATATCTTTTAGGAGTAACCCTTCAAAACCTGTAAATGGTAGCCCTACTCCCCTCTGTAGGAGCTGGGTAAACAAGGGCATGAGGACAAAGAGGGAGGGAAGAGACCAGAGGAGCCACTCTCTCCAGTTCAGAGTAAAGAAAACACCACAGTCTGCAGTCCCATGAAGCCCTCAAACCCAGAGCAGGAAGGTAGCAGCAGGAGAAGCAGGCGCCCATCTGTCTGTATCCCAGTGGCCTGTGTCTGGCAATATGTGTCCTCCCTCCAAAGCCCTGGGCTCCAGGCCTCATTCTGCCATGAGGTGTCTGTGCAGAGGAGTCTAAAAGGGACATGGGCAGTGACTCCTACAGCTGAACGCATGAATTCCTCTTCCTCCCCTAAGTTACCATGACACATCAGAAGGAGAACACACTTCCCTTCCTCAGGCAACAACACACAGTCAAGACCAATCAGAGTTAAGGCAGCAGTTGCAACCAGCCAGCTCAGGGAGCATGGCTTCTCCTGGGAATGGGATCTTTCTTGGCATTTACATAGAGATGCAAGGTGAGAGAAATAGCACTGACAGCAAAGCCTGTGTCACAGAAGCAAGGAACTGAGGGCAGAAGACAAGCTGTAGAATGAGAGGTGTCACTCGGAGGGAAAGGCCCAGAGGAAGGACAAGGCCCTGCAGGCATCAGGAATCCCCCAGGCTGAGCTCTAGTAAGCAATATGAAAAGAATGATTAATTCCAACCGCCTTAGTTTAAGTAAAGCCTAGAGGACTGCAGGCTCCTGCCTACAGAGCTAAGAAGGGTTAATGATGACCTTGGGGAAGAATGGGAGAGGGTGAAGAAGAACTACATTTAGTTGTCAATGCTTACAGATGCAAGGATTTGGCAGTTTGGGGAACATTAATGGGTTGTTTTGTTCAGAAAGAAAAAAAACGAAGTCCTTGAGCAAGCCCTTGAGCCTACTCCTGTATACTATGATGCATGCAGTACCTGCTCACCAAAGAGTGGCCTGATGGGACTTCAGAGAAATACTAAGCATGTAAATCTCATGAAAGCTTGACAGTCAAAATAAAACACCACAACAGACTCACATACACACACCCCACACATGCCACATACATACCACAAACATACCTATACCACACACACACCACATCCCCCACAGACACCCCACACAGATATACCTCACAAAAAACACACATACGTATACCATACCCCATATTCATACCTCCCACAGACACACCCCCAACCCCATAGAGACCCCACACACTACACACAATAACACAATAACACAGATACACATACACACGTACCACCCCACCACACACACACACACACCACATACACACTATACACTACAGACACACACCCCCAAAGAGACCTTACAGACACAAACACACCTACCTTACACACAATACATACACACATACCTTACAGAGACAACACACACACATTACACGTGTCACATACTACAGACAACATATACACACATGCTACACACTTCACATACCACAGACATACACACATATATTTCACAGAGCCCTCACAGACACCATACATACACTGGGACACATGGACACACACACACCACTTCTTGGTATTTTGTGACAGCTGCAAGGAGCAGCTACAGGATAAATCTGAAGTGTGCCCACATGTCAGAAGAAAAAGAACTGTCACTCTGATCCACATAGCATGCATATAGGCCATCCTCTTTAATTTATAAAACCAGACCTTTGTTCCAGGTCAGAAGATGACTTGGGTTATTAGACTCCTGTTTCCCTCACCCAAGTCATATGACTATCAATACATCTGTTTTAGAACAGTTATGTCACCCTCAAAAGTCCTCTGGTACTCCTTTAACAGCCTGTGTTGATCCTGGCATGCCCTGATGGCCACCAGGATGTCTTGAGGTAGAAAGGACTTCACCTTATGCTCCTGGGCAGGGACGGGCCACACTCTCCCTATGGACCAGCCAGTGAACCCTGGCCTTCCACATCAAGAAGTGTCCCCTGTACTTTACACCTCCAGGAATGCCTTTTTTCCTGCCCTGCCTTGAGCACACAAGTGACCAGTCAGAGGCTAAGTGCGTGCAGAGGAGTTATGGGGTCTGCCTCGAGTTAAGGCTTCCTCCTGGCTAGTCCAATTTTCTGTTTTACCCTTTTACAATTTCTTTTATTTCAACCTCTCTGCAAAGCTCCTGAGGTTGAAGGACCCTGAGATAGACATACTCCAGTACTAAATCACTGAGTATCTGAGATTCAAATTCACTGTCTGTATTTCTGTCTGTCTGTCTGTCTCTCTCTGTGTCTGTCTCTCACCACATTCTTTTCTCCTGTCATCTTTCTTCTTTTATCCTAGCATTTTCATGCTCAAGAAATTTCCAGAAAGCATTTTACTAACAGAATAGAATCTCCTAGGATTGTGTAAGTGCAGCCCCTCCAGGAACAGACAGTGTGCAAGGGAAATTTGGCACCCAAGAAAACAGGGAACCTTCTTGACATAATCCCAGGTCACAGCTATCCTGTAGTTCAAGGTATGCCCACCCAAGCAATGCTGAAGAGGCTCCCCAAAGCCAAAAGATGTGGAAAGGAGGAGAAATGAGATGGAAGTATACATGCAAGACAGATGCTTCTCAGTCTTTTAGCTAAGATCAAGTGAAGACAGGTGCCATTTAAATGGGGCATGGGGTGGGGAGAAGAGAATCAGGGGAGGAAAAAAGGCAGAGTGGGAAGGAGAAGAAGACTGCAGAGAAGAGATGGAGAAAAATCAAGGTGGGAGAGAATTAGAAAATAGGGGACAGACTCAGATGAAGGCAGACAGAGCCACACAGCAGGAAAGACGGACAACAAAACCCTGCTTTCCCCAGACACTGAGCCCATCCCCCTCCCCATTCTGTCAAGGATGCAATACCTCTATTGGGGGACCTACCTCAGATGCAAGAAAGGCCAGCTGTCCCTTGCTCCTCTGGGATGCTAGGCAGGAGGGGTGTCCTCATCCCAAGCAGAAATTGGCAGTCCCAGGGAATCCTCTGGGATCCTCCACTGGCTTACGTCAGTCATTGAGATGGCTTGAACCCCACCTTCTTGAGCAGCTGTGATCCTATTCCAGCTGCTGAGGCAGCACACGGTGGTGCACATTCTCTTGATGACAAGGTTACATCATCTACCTGGAGGCTCAGAAGCAGGGAGAGCTCACTGGACAAAATTCTCCACAAATACTTGATAGAGTCACAGCCTCCCAGTTTCTGTCTGACATCTTACGAATCACTTCTGTAGTGTTGCCAGGAGCAATGCTGCTCCCTGGGAGGGGGGAGTTTCATCCTTCTTGATCTTTCTTCGGGCTGGGAAGAACCTGCGTCTGAGATGAGAATACCATGACATCCCAGACTGGTGTCATCTGTGTCCTCAAGGCCCAGTCTGGCTGCGATGGAGGGGACATTTTGTACCCCTCTCTGAGGTCTTCTTTTGAAAACCTTAACCTTGCTGTTGGCTGAATTGGGCAGTTTTTAAGCATTCAAGTTTCTGAAGACTCGGAGTAAGATGTGACGGCTTCCGTGACCATACAGGGAACCAGGAAGGAAGGTCTAGGCAGGAAGTGTTGGGAATCTACTCCCTCCACATTGCCAAAGGTCCTGAGTCCTTATTTTAGTTCTGCCAATGCCTAAACCGATAGATTGGAGGTGTTCCTGTGTGAGAAGCTGGGATATGTAGTCTGTTCTCCCTTGATACCCAAATCAGTAGAGAGAACAGTCTGGAAGGTTGCTACAGCAACCAGAGTCCCTGGAGAGCCTGGCTCTCCACAAACCTTTTACTTTCAGGCATGCTCTGACTTGAAAAGGCAATGTTTGCATAAGGACAGGGACAGTGGTGAGGGTGACAATACACACACACACACACACACACAGAGAGAGAGAGAGAGGTCCATGCACACATGTCCCCTCATCCACCCTCAGCTAGGGGCATCCCTTTGGCCACTGGGGTGGGCATGGAGTAACTAAAATCATTGGAAACAGAAAGTACTTTCTGAGCAGCCTTAGAATAGATCTCTGAGTCGCAACCATCTCACTCTTTTACTAGGTTGCAGGCTTGGAGAAGTTAAGCTCCCAGAAAAAGTGACTTCTGGCCACCAAGTCTAATGCAAGAATACACTCCTCTTCTGAAGGGTGAGAGAAAGGATGGAGACCCAGCCCAAGATCCCAGGGAGCGACTTAGAGAGCTGATGGTCTACAATGGTCTACCTAGTCTTGGGCTTTGGATCCGTGGTAGAAAGTTCTGGGGAAAGGCCTTGCCTTTGAGAGATAGGCAGGCAGTAGAGTGAACTAAAACTCAAAGCCATTACTATAATTCATGCATTTGCATAGCATCCTCCTCCACCCTCCTGGGTGAGTTTATTGATAATTCCCCATGAGGTAGGGAGGGGAAGACATTAATGCTCTCATTTAATGGGTGGGGGAAACTGAGTCACAAAGAGGGACCAATGACACCAGAGTTACCCTGTAAAGCTGTGGCAAAACTCAGTGAAGCCACAGTGGCACCTCAAGCCAGCCGTCAAGGTCACTCCTGCCTAAGATGTTCTTCAGGAAAATCTTTTGAAAAACCATTCCCTTCAAAGAGTCTTAAAGCATCAATAGGAAATTAAAAACAAGTTAACAGTCCTTTGAGTTTCAGAACTGTACCCATGAGAACCGAGAACAGTGTATCACAGTTTAGCCAAGGCAAAAATGAATGGCAATGTTCCTGGGGGAGGGGGAGGGGCAGTGGGCAGCTGGGAGGGTGGCAGTGATTTCACAATGGGAGAGGATGGCTTGGTCCAAGTGGGAACCACCGAGTTACCGTAGCAGGCCAAATGCAGCTCCAAAGGAAGAGCTGAGCAGACAAATGTTTGCTTGACTCAGCAAAATCCTCTAAGAGAGAGGCTGCCAACAAAATGACCGTGCCCTTTCCTGGCTCCCAACCAAAGGCTGTTGCCTGTGGCATAAAAGAAAAGCTATGCTGGCATTCAATGTGTGAACTCACCTGTCTGTGGGTTACAGCTGAGGTTGCTTTATAAAAACAAATCTATCTGCAATCCTAGGTCAGATTCCCAGGAAGAAGGGTGGAGGATATCTTAGAGAGGTCTGGGCTAATCTGGAAGAATTGGCTGCTGTCTGCAGCAGAGTCCCTCTGCCTGTTCTAAGTGACAGTCTCTGCTAAGTGGCACCTCGCTTCAGATATGTGGTCCAGCAAGTCCTTTGGCTCTGGTCAGCCTTTTCTCCTGTCTCCGTGGTTCCATTTTCCAGTTCCTCTGCACACGAAGGCGCTTGCACATAAAAAGAACTTGGCTCTGAGAAAGTGCCAAGTTCCTTCCTGGAAGCTCAAAGAAGTCATGGAATCAGAGTGGTGAGGACTAATGTAGACCCCTTCCAGCATCTCCTGTGACAGATCACAACTAGAGAAATCCACTGCCCCCCCATTGGTCTAAAACTGACCCTCATGTCCTTCAAATAATCCAGTTGGGTAGTATTTTCTCTAATTCCATCCAAATTTAGCCATATCTTTCACAGTCGTGCAGCTAATAGCTCTACCAGTCAGAAGATGGCTAGGGCACTAAAATGCCAAGCTGAAATCTTTTCCATTCTCCAGATTCTGCCAGTGACCAAGTGACCAGAAGCTAAGTAAGGAAGGTGCATGACCCAAAGCAAAGGACACTAAAGAAGGGACCTGAGTGTGGCTGCTTCCTATTCTATTGGTGTCACCATTCCTAGAGATATTACAAGACCCAGGCATGAAAACTCAGTCTTGAGGGAAGATCAGTCAGAAATGTGCATCTCATCCACGTGACTGATGGGCATGATTGGGTGGCACCGTTGAAATTTCCAAAATGTCACTAAGATGGAGAAACCTCGAATGCTGTGAGGATCGAGCAACAGTCTACAGTCCAGATATTTGGTCCAGGATGCCATGTACTGTGTAAAGGGGGGAGGAGGGGTTCGAGGTCCTCTGGAACTAAGGCGGAAGTAGTGAGCATGAGAAGGAAGCCTGAGAGATGACTTGCTCAGAGCTCCTGTTTTTCTGCAGACCTGCCCGCATCCATCAAACCTCGGTGAGCATCCTTTTCTCCGCATAAGCTCGATGTGGAGTCGGAAGGTAGCTGGGCCGCCGTTCTCGTGAAGCCTCGGCAAAGTCAGGTTTGCCAAGCCCATTGTCCGTTGCCTTCAAGTCCGGTGTGGGCTGCCCACAAGTGACGTGGGTATACTGGCCTTGCTCCTCCTGCTCCGTCTCTCGGTGGTAGAAGTAGTTGAAATTGGAGACAATGACCGGTACCGGTAATGCAATGGTGAGGACCCCAGCAATGGCGCACAGTGAGCCCACAATCTTGCCCCCTACAGTCATGGGGTACATGTCCCCGTAACCTACCGTGGTCATTGTAACCACAGCCCACCAGAAGGCATCTGGGATGCTAGGGAAAAGCGAGTCAACATCATCAGCCTCTGCGAAGTAGACAGCGCTGGAGAAGAGGATGACTCCAATGAAGAGGAAGAAGATGAGCAGCCCGAGCTCCCGCATGGATGCCTGTAAGGTCTTACCCAGGATCTGCAGCCCCTTGGAGTGGCGGGAGAGCTTGAAGATTCGGAACACCCGGACCAGGCGGATCACCCTGAGGATGGCTAGGGACATGGCCTGCTGCCCATTCTGACCACTGCCACCACTCACAGACTGCTGCTCGTGACGTTGCACTAGCTCGGTGCCCAAGGTGATAAAGTAGGGGAAAATGGCCACCAAGTCAATGATGTTCATGATATTGCGAAAGAAGGCCGCCTTGCTGGGACAGGCAGAGAAGCGCACCAGGAGCTCAAACGTGAACCAGACGATACACAGAGTTTCCACCAAGAAGAAGGGGTCTGTGAAGAAAGAACCCCCGAGAGTACTAAGTGAAGATGTTCCTCCAGTCCCCAACCCCCCAGAGGGAATGCTACCAGGAAATGCATAGGAATCTTCATCCTCATCTTCTTCCTCGTGGCTCCTGGAGGCCGGGGACATGCGGGTCCCACTACCTTCGTTGCTTCCACCGCGCCCATCTGCACGGAACTGAGGCAAGGTCTCCAGGCAAAAGATGACGATGGAGATGAGGATGACCAATACTGAGACGATGGCGATGCCTCGGGCGGGCCCGGAACTCTCCGGGTACTCAAAGAGAAGCCAGACCTGTCGCTGGAAAGGCTGGGAGGGGAGTGGTTTCTCATCCTCCCCACCTTCGGGCAGGCAACCCTCATCCTCCCGGAAGGCCGCCAGGGCTTCCTCTCCCAACTGATAGAAGCGGATCTCTTCCATAAAAATGTCCAGGGGCACATTAACCGGCCTGCGCAGGCGACCCCCAGATTGATAGTAATAAAGGATAGCGTCAAAGCTGGGTCGGTTGCGGTCAAAGAAGTACTCGTTCCTCAAGGGGTCAAAGAAGCGGACTCTGCGGCCAGGGTCTCCTAGCAGCGTGTCAGGGAACAGCGACAGGGTGCGCAGCTGCGTCTCGAAGCGCAGCCCAGAGATGTTGATCACCAGCCTCTCACTACTACAGCAGCCGCCGCCGCCCTCGGCCTCCTGGAACTCACCCGCATCCTGTTGCTCACCCTCCGGCCCACGGACCTCCCCCGGCGCCGCCAGCGTCAGGGATTTCTCCGATCTCATGTCACCTCGGCGGTGCGCTCCCCGCCACTAGGACGGCGCCCACGACAGGAGCTCCAGAGAGCGGCACCCGCTTCCCAGCTTCCGCTGTGCCCTCCTTTAGGGTGGGGCCCGTGCTCTGACCTGGCGGTTAGGTCGGTGAATCCTGCAGCTGGTCCCTCTACCAGGCTAGTTCTGGGATGTGGCTCTGGCTCTCAATAGCCGCGCCTCCGTGCTCAGGATTTCTGAGATGCCTGGAACCCGCAAACTGTCGCGCGCGTGAAACTGGCTGCCCGAAAAGACGCGTGGCTTAGCTCTCGATGGTGCCTAAAACTAGGTTCAGGACCCACAGGTACGCCCTCCAGACCTGCTGGCTCTCACCAGGTCCTGCTGCGCTTCTCCAGCTGCACAAGACTCCGGGCTGCCGCTGGTACCGAAGCGCCAGATGCGCCTCCCTCTGGCTCACCAAAGACTCCTGCCCGGGCTCGGCCTCCGCCTCCGCCCTACGTCCACCACCGAACTAGGTCTGGCCAAGGTCGCGATTGCAGCCACCACCTTCTTTCCAGGAGCTAGCTCTTCTAGAGGCCTCGAAATCGCCCTGGGCCTGCCCTGGCGCCGAAGCGCGGAGACCCACCTACCCACCGCTTCAAGCCTTGCCTGCACCCGCAGCAGCCCCAGCAGCAGCAGCAACAGCAGCAGCAGCAGCAACAGCAGCAGCAGACTCAGCTCTCAGCTCTGCCCTTCCTCCTTAACACACTCTCCAAGTGACGTGGCAGGCCCCGCCTGCTGCCCCCTCCCACCCCACTCTCACATCACACCCCTTACCCAGCCAGGGGCTGCAGCAAGCCTGGATGCTGGGGAGAGATGTGTATTCTTGTCTCCCCAGTAATCTTTCCCGCGCTCTCCTGGCATGCCTCTTGCTTTCTCACATTCACACGCACGCACGCTCCCACCCCCACCCCAACCAAGCCGCAGTATCCTAATAACACACCCACTCCATCCCTCCACAGTCATCTCTTCTCATTTCTGTTCACCGAGCTGACCTGCTCAGTGTATTTCAGCAAAAAGAAATCACACATACTGGCTCCCAACAAACCCCTGCCCAATAAGCTATACACAGCATCTGACCCCTCAACAGCTATTTACTGGGGGGACAGGGGAGGGGAAATCCATGTTTTCTATATCCATGAAGACACGTTTGCCAGTTTCAACCTCTCCTGGAGGGTGGGGGGATGAAGTATTTTTAAATGTCTTGAGAGCTTTCCATTTAGGCTGTGTCCCAATGTTAATTCCCCAACAGACTTTCACTTTTGCAACCTGGAAAGGCAAGGCTGCAGCTCTCCTTCAAGGCGTAGTGATAGTAAGAGGGAAGGAAAAGCCTGCCTGTGCCCAGTGAGTGGGAAACCCTCCTCTCATGGAGTCCTGAGGACGTCCACCATCATCTCCATGAAAAAGTGCCAGAAAATTATGCTATTGAAGAAACACTATATACAAGGAATTGCAGCCAGGAATCTTTGCTCCATGCCTCCTTTGAAGGAAAAAGAAGAAAAGAAAAAATAAATAAAAAGATTCTGCAATTTATACTTATCTGTATCAAGAAAAGGGAGGAAAGGATAAATGAAAAGGAAGTACATCAAAGTGTCAATAAACAATGTAGCTATGTTTGAATGAGCACCTAATAGACACATTTTAGTTGCTTTACCAAAAAGTTGGCCTCCCTTTCTAGGAGTCTCATTTGGTAGGATTTGGATGGGACAAACTACCCTGCCTCTCTTAGAATGCCAAAAAGGTTTCCCATCCATTCTCCCAAAGGCTTCCTCCCTAGATCATGTGGATGAAGACCCTGGACGGTGCACCTTGTTTCAGACTACCAGTTAGCTTGCTCTTGACTTGCTGTGGCCACAGTAGACTGGCTGGCAACAGCCAGTGTTTCTTCATAAGAAAGAGCATCTGTAGGATAAGGACGGGAATGGCACATGAGATTCTCCTAAGCCATGAGATGCGTGTGTGGGTTTTTAGCCATATGATATAATAGACAGACTGTTTTTAAACCACAGCAGTTTTCTCATCAGGTGCTTCCAGAGGGATGAGGCAGGGGAGGAAACCAGAGCTCCTGGACCTGTAGGGAGGAAATCGAGTGGAGATGATGTTAACTTCATCACACACTGCAGCTTGCGCTCCCGCCTGTCCCTCCCCAGGTCTACCAGCCTCAACCTCTGCCTCTCGTGTGTTTGACTTGGTTTCCACTCCTTCCCCTTGCTTGCACAGTTCAGTGAAGGGTGAGAGAGCAAGTCTGCTGCATTTACCCAGTCGATAGTTTTCCCATTTGCAGGCTATGTAATTAAGCAATTTAGACATCACACAAAAGTTACTCCACTCAAAGAAAAAAAAATAAGATAAAGCAACAACAAACACAGTATAGGAGACACACTCTCACCCTTTCCTGTGCTCTACAAGTATTTCCTGGGTTGCAAATTGACTTGCTCCTGATTCTTTGGGTTTTGGGGGTTTTTTGAGGTTCATCGTGACTTATTCATTTGCGTGTCTGTTGTCTTCATAGACCCTCTTCCAGAAATAGGATGTTGATGAGATCAGTAACATTGAAACAAAGTATGCAAAGAAATTGCATTCTTCTAGAAGATGCACCAGGCTTTAAAATGACTGTGGATACCCATTTGAATACTCCTGTTAAACTGGCTGTCACTGTCTGCCATCCCACAGGCAGATTTGTGGTTACCTTCAAGTCAGACAGAAGGCTGAGCCCCTAGAAAGGTTTCATTTTACGCTGGGAGGTTCCCTTGGGAGGCAGAAGCCATTAGCGAATTCATGAATCAGGCTTCTGTTTTTAGTTCTTTTGTGAGACAGACTCATTCCCTGTGCCTAGATAGTTCCTCCTAAGTATATATTAAGGATGAATTTTAAAAGAATCACACCTTCAGAAGTGCCAGCTCCCTGAAGAGGAAAGGCACAAGCCTCACCTCCTTCTGCTACTTCCAGTGGCAGGTGATTGTGATTTGATTGTTCCTCCTCCGTTTCCTGGGCTCTAATTTCATTTCAGCACAGACCATTTGTTTATTGTCTCTAAAATTAGATATTTGCAGTGACCACCAAGGTCGGTCATTTCTTTAATTAGCCATTAACTGAGCAGCTACTTGGTGGCCACCATAGTGTTGGGGCTAAACAGTTAACAGTGAATACATTCCATTCTAGGCAGGAATTATTATCAGCATACAAAGAAGATATTTACACACACAGTGTATAATAAAGAGAATAAAGATGCTATTTCCAGGACAAGCATAGAAAATAAAACTTTAAGAAGTGTGCTTGATGGGGAAAGATCCTGTAATGGTTAATTTTAAGTGATAATTTAACTGGACTCAGAGTTAATGATGAGACAGGCTTCTGGCCATGTGTGTGAGAGGCATTGGCAGAATTTAACAGAGGAAAGAAGACCTGCCTGTAGTGTGGGCGGCACTATTCAATTGGGTGGGATCTTGAACAACAAGACAAGCTAAGCAATAGCATTTCTATCTCTATCTATCTATCTCTCTCACTCTCTCTCTTTCTCTCTCTCTCTCTCCTGAGTGCAGACACAGTGTTACCAGCCTATATTCCTGCCTACCCTGCCATCATGTGAGACAAACAGGTGAGACAAAACCACGCACCCTTCATCTCTTACACGGCTTTTGTCCTGTGTTTTGTCCCAGTGATAACAAGGTTCAGTGATCCAATTCCCCTGGTTGAAGGAATGTTTCAAGTAAGGATTAAAAGTAGGGAATGGATCCTGAGTGTCCACGTCAATCATCAGGGAGAGAACTTCCTGGGCAGACAATTGCAAAAGACTAGCCAAATTTGCAGGCATTGAAGAATCATCAAGACGGTGCAAGAACAACAGTAAAAGATGTTAAAAGAGAGACAAGGGGTAAGATCCTGCAGAATGAGATATTTAGGTTCTGTGACGCTAATGATGGCTCCCATATGGAAGAGATCCAATTTACACAGAGGATGAAATGAGAAAGAATCCAAGGGACTGTCTTAGTTACTGTTCTACTAAACAGCAATGAAACACCATGACCAAGACAACTTATAAACGAAGGCAATTAGAGCCTTGCCTACGGTTTCAGAGAATGAGTCCATGATCATCGTGTTGGGGAGCATGGAGACAGATATGCAGTCATGGCAATGGAGCAATAGCTGAGAGCTCACATCTAAACCTCAGGAAGGAGAGAGGGCTTGACATGGGCTTTTGGCTCCTCAAAGCCCATCCATCCCCTGTGATACCTTCTCCAACAAGGCCACACCTCCTAATCCTTCCCAAACAGTTTCATCAGCTGGGGACCAAACAGTCAAACATATGAGCCTATGGGGTCGTTGTCACTCAAACCACTACAGGGGCAAAGGAAGAAATGAAAAGAATAGGCAATAAGTGAGTGGTGTTCTGAAGAAAAGACGGTGGCAAATTGTACTAAGGTAAGTAATTTGTATAAGTGCAGTGGGCACATTCTGGGAGGGGTGGCTTTAGGAGATGGCCCATCAGAAACTGGTCATCTAAGAAAAGCAAGCAAGGAACATGCCAGGCTTGGTTGGAGGATCAAGGCAGGCCATCATTGCAGCCTTTTGAGACAGGGAAGGTGATGGATTGAGCCAGTTGAGTCAAGACCTTGTATTTAGACACATTAAATTGGAGAGGCCAGGTAAGCAAATAAAGACACTATGGAGCAGCAGCAGCAGCTGGAGAGATGGCCTGTTAGTCATGATCATCTTGGCTCATAACAACTTCCATATAGTTCATGGTACATAGCTGAAATGCACCTAGAGATGAGAGCTGAAATGCCTAGAGATGAGACAGAAGGATGGGAATACGGTGACTGACTCTGACTCACCATCCCTGTTTCTAGCCAGCTCTGACCTGTCTGCACTCTACAGTGGGAAGGAATGGAATGGCATTTGAATATACAGGCATGAAAAATGTATATTCAGGCATGGAATATACATTTGAGGGTGGGTATGTCTCCACATACACAGGTGAGGCTCAGAAAGAACAAGGCTGTGACCATTAGGACAGGGCAGAGAGGAGCAGCATCCAATAGATGACTCACAACAGCCTCTTCCTTCCCTATAGAGAACTTCAGGGACCTTGTGGCT
Source organism: Mus minutoides (assembly GCA_902729485.2). Classification (NCBI taxonomy): domain Eukaryota; kingdom Metazoa; phylum Chordata; class Mammalia; order Rodentia; family Muridae; genus Mus; species Mus minutoides. Next base: position 267,696 of record LR750275.1, read on the forward strand.
GGGATTAAGTCAAAGACTCAAGTACACACACACACAGAAAGAGAGAGACAGAGACAGAGAGACAGAGAGGTAAAAAGCTCAGGCCATTTCTACTTTCTCTCACCTTTTCCATAGTTCCTCTGTTGCCATGGTGAAGGAGAAAGCTTTAGATCCTAGAAAATCTGGGGGGAAGAATGGACAATAGGATGATTCTACACTTTACAGACAACTTTTTCTGTTTCAATTTTTACCTTCCCTCTACACACACACACACACACACNCAGGGATGCTGCTTTCTGCATCCCTGCAGTTTTTAGGAACATGGGATCTTGTACTTTCTGGCTTGCTTGTGACTATACCAGACAAATATATCTAGCCTGTAGGGTGGTTGTGGCTTCTGAACCAAAACATTTAATAATAATTAAATTGATAGAAGGCACACACACACACACACACACACACACACACACACACACACCAGAGCTTTCTTTCCTCCATCCACAATGACCAGCATTGCAAGAAACAGTGGGGGGAGGGGGGCTGCTCTGCCAGATGCATTCCATATAGAGGGACACGAAGCTAGAACTCCTCAAGCCTCCAGACAACCCAAGTGTAGCCTCAGGGAGAAAGAACCCCTCTCATGTTCAGGGCCACTTTGTTACCTTTGCATAATGAGTCTATCCAAGTTGATTCAAAGTTAGTGCAGGGCAGTAGAAAGCTGCTAGAGCCAAACATTAACAATTAGCCACAATGTATTACAGGCCGGCCAATGGATGGTGAGGGGAAGAAAAGAAAAACTTATTACATGTTTCTGGAAATACGTGTCAAAAGAGACAAAATATTTGAAAAAAAAACTGTAGCAGTTTAGAAGGCAGATAAAATGTGCATATCTAGGAAGAGGTTTAAAAACAAACTGTTAATAGCATATGGTGGCTACTGTTGGCTCTGAGTAAGAATGTAGCGAGCCAAAAGGATGAGCTCAGTAAAGAGCTGGCCAGTTAGAAAGACCAGAGAGATGAAGTGGACAAGAGAGAGTCCAGAAACGTGTAAGGAGTGGGGCAGCTGAGGGCTGGCAGAAGTATGTACTTCTTGTTACACTCCCAAAGAAGTGAGCAAATACTTAAAGGCCTTTGTATGAGAATGGCTGGTTAGGTCTCAGACTAGCTTCTCAGATGCTATGGATAAAACAAGCTAGGTTAAAGCAAACGGTTATAAAGTTTAGGCTTACAAGTGAGTTTATTGAATTGGATACAATGACATTGTGGGGGGATGAGGAAGGAAAGAAAATGAGAAAAACAGAGACACAGACAGATGGCAGAGAGGGGGGGAAGCCTCCTACCGCAAACTTATAGTATCATAGTATGCACTGTGAGGTTTACATTGAGAAGAACCAAACCTGGACCATACATGCAGTTATTGTCACTGGGATGTCTGTAAGATAAGAGAGGACAGCTTAAGAAGGCATTCGGATGGTCCATGTTGGTCAGTTTTCCGCCATTTGGACAAGAGAGCTGAGATAATGGACGTATAAGGAAGACATGCTCATTGGGGTTACATTCTTCGAGGTCACATAGTCCCAGTTCTTGTGGCCTGAAATGGTACAGGACATCATGATGGGAGCATGTAGTCAAGTCTTTCATGCCAACACCAAGAAGGCAAGAAAGACAAGAGGCGTTAAAGGGCCAGCATTCTTTTCAGTTACCTTTTGCTATTTTACTATTGTCTGTGACATAATTCCCCACAGAGGCCATTTAGGGAAGGAAGGGTTTCCATGGTTTGCAGTTAAATGTACAGTCCATCGTGGTGAGAAGAGCGTGGGGCAGGAGTGTGAGGCACTGGTTACACTGTATTCACAGACAGGAAGCTGTGAGAGATGAATTCTGCTAGTCTTCTTGCTGACTCTTTTCTATTCATCCTGGAGCTCCCCCACCCCCACCCATGAACCGGTGCAGCTCTTATTCAGGGTGGCTTCCCCTAGCAGACACACCCAGAGGTTTGTTCCCCTAGTGATTCTAAATCCCATCAAACTGAAAAACAAGATTATCCGCCACGTCCCCAATGACCTAACTTCCTCCCACCAGGCTCTGCCTCTTAAAGGTTCTGCCTCCTCCTGAAGGCAACCAAATGTTGGGAGTCTTTTATGATCCAAACTATAACACAGTCATTCTACCAGGGGAACCATCACCTGGGACTTTTCAGGGCTGTCCAGAACCTGCAAGACCCTAAATGTAAATGGGCAATAAGAAGACTGAGGTGCTGTTCAGTCCCCAAGGAAGATGTCACTTGCTTTGCCTATCAGCCATGGCCAGGAGGTTAGCAGAAAAGAGAGTCTTTGGAGAGAGTAGTCAAGGGCCCGAGAAAAATAGTTGTTAGCAGAAAAGAGAGTCTTTGGAGAGAGTAGTCAAGGGCCCGAGAAAAATAGTTGGGGAGGGTAGGGATAGCATTAGACATTGTCTTAGTTAGGGTTTACTGCTGTGAAGAGACACCATGACCAAGACAAGTCTTATAAAGGACAGCATTTAATTGGGACTGGCTTACAGGTCCAGAGGTTTAGTCAAGGTAGGAGCATGGCAGCATCTAGGCAGGCATAGTTCAGGCAGAGCTGAGAGGTCTACATCTTCATTAGAAGGTTGCTAGTGGAAGTCTGACTTCCAGGCAGCTAGGGTAAGGGTCTTAAGTCCACGCCCACAGTGACACACCTACTCCAACAAGACCACACCTCCTAATAGTGCCACTTCCTGGGCTGGGCATATTCAAACCATCACAGGCATCTACATGATGCCTCATCATAAGCTAGCTCATCCTCTCCTTCTCTCCCCTCCAAGAAAGAATATGGACTGAAGTTTCTTGTGTGTGAACAGATAGCAGGCATTTTGAGGTCCTAAAGCTGAATCAAGAGGCTTCCACACCCATAACAGAGTTTAGAATGTGTTACTCTTTAAGAAAGAAATTGCTGCTAACCCATGAGTTGATGCTGGGACTGCATAGGTCCTTAGGAGTTACAATATTTCCTGTGTATGACCCAAGTACTTTATGACCTTAGTGGTCATTTCTGCTGGTTTTGAAGGATTTCTAGCTCTCTGTCTCATAGGCACACAGTACGATGTGCTCTTCCTTTATCTTGGAAAGACCAAGGTATACCATGAATCAGATCTGATTCACATCCTTTTACTGGTCAGATCCCCTCCCCATTCACAACCCAATAACCTAGCACTTGAAGAACTAACAACTTTGTGATCCCATGACTTAGACCAAAAGACTACAAGAATACCCAGAATGGATGTATTCCTTTATAGTATAACCCATCAAGACGTCCAAGCTGTGTATGACTGAAGCACAGCCTAGTCTTTGATGACCAATCTGCTGCTTTTCTCTCTGTAAGATGAAGCCATGGAGATGGTTAATGTTCTCTATTCTATCACTAGAGAGGAACTGCAATCCTTTTCATGAGATCATGAACTCCATTTCAAAAGCTTAACAATGAGAGCATGCATGTTCCTTCTCCTTGTTGCTTCCTTCCTCTACCCCACCGTTCTGTAAAGAACCCCATGTGTGTTTACGTGGGGCTGGTCTGCAATTCTTTCTTCTCCTTGTCAGTTCTCTGACCTAACTATATCACTGAGGTAGCAGCAGCTGGGCATCTCATTCTGATGTCCCATCTGATAGCTCCAATGGGGTCATGGGTCTAGCTAAGTCTCTATGATAGCATGGTATAAGTTCCTTTGCTCCATTAACATTTTCATAAAAATGTAATAGCGGTGATCATCACTACTTGCAGGCATTTAGAGATCTTGCTGTGTTCTGAACACTTTTCTAAAAACTTGGAGGTAGGATCTTTCCTGGCTTCCTTTTTAAATGAGAAAACAGAACAAAGAAGATAATTTCTCAGGGCATCACCAAATATGACCAGCAGTGTAAAGCTCATGTCAGAAATGCTGTTTATCACCTCTCAAACCCTATTGTATATAATTCTTGTATACATCATGTTGGTAAATATTCTTACACACACACACACACACACACACACACACACGACCAGCAACAACTAAATGAGTTTAAAACTCCCATTTGCCAAAGAAAGGCCACAATAGACAATAAAATTGTAAAGGTTCCTATTATTCCTCAATAATAATTTTTGTTGTTTTGTTTTTTAAATAGTAGCCCAGGCTTGCCTCAAACTCACTATGTAGCCCAGGCTGGCCTCAGAGTCACGGTAATCCTCCTGTTTCAGTCTCCTAAATGCTAAGATTTCAGCCTGACCCACCATTTCCTCTTGTACCTGAACATTACTTAAACCAATAGTTCGCAAATGGATTCAACCATGGAAACCTGTTTTCCATTACCTTATATTTTAAGAAATGTTCTAGAAAACAATATTTTAGAATGAGATCACAGACCCCAATCTCTAGAGGAGGTCATGGCCATTGCCTTATGCAAATGCCCTGTTTTGATGGTGCCAAGGCAGGGATTTGAAATGAGAACACAGATTCACAGAGTTTGGAGATACAGATTCCTTTATTCTCTCTACATCAAAATTATAACACCTATCAGGTTAAAAATAGCAAGTGCTTCAGGGGCAAGATGGCAGATCAGAGAGAAGCACCCCTCACTCAGCAGGTACTCAATGAACTGTAGCTGATTAATAGCTGCAAGGCATAGAAAGTGGACGCAGCATCCAAGAGACAGAGGAGCCAGGTGGCTTCAGCAGGGAGGGCAGGGATGCTAAGCACTGACACAAAGCCTGCCACAGGCATAGAAGAAGAGCAAATTCTGCTAGGGTGTGAGTGTGTGTGTGTGTGTGTGTGTGTGTGTGTGTGTGTGTGTCTGTCTGTCTGTCTGTCTGTCTGTCTGTCTGTGTGTACCTGTGTGTCTCTGTGTGTNGTGTCTGGTCATGTCTTATACAAAGCATGTATATGCCGCTTTGGGAAGAGAGGTCCGAATCCCGCACCCAGTGAGTCAGGGTGTGTGTTTGGGGGGCTCTGTGCTGCTGTTTTCCTTCCTCAGAGACACGGGGTGTGATTTTAGTGTTCCGGACCTCCTGCATTAGGGATATAATGAAATAGCTGGGGTTAAATAATGCAAAGCTCCTGGCCGATGGATGGTAACTTCTCTCTTTTTTTAACTACAGTTTCTAATTCACTCAGAGGAACAAATTATGTTTTATGGCCATTTATAAAATATTCATGCCCTCCTCCCCCAGCACTCTCGGTGGTTCAGGAAGCCAGCAAATGGCCTGCTAGAAGGGGGATCGCATTTCCTCCCAGACACAATTTACAGAGGCAGCGAGGCTCCTGACAAAGGAAAAGGAGGGGCCCTGATGCTAGTACAGGCTGAAAGAAAGACCCCTGTGCCCTCTGCCTCTCCTGCAAACACGTCTCAGGGCACCAGGGGTTTTGAACCAGGACAGTAGCAAGGGCAGAGTGAAGAGGTGCTGGGTGACACTTCTCTGCGGTGCTTACCTCTTACCCACTTCTCCTGGCAGGTTCAAGCCTCCGCCAAGCACCCATACTGCACAGGACCACCGTGTTTTCTGCATCCTCTTTATGTTGTGTCATTTCCAGGGCAACGGCAAAATGGTCAGTACATGGGGAGATGGAGGACAGGTTTGTGAATTGGATGTAGCAAGACTGACAGCCCTGTCTTGTCCATTCCCTTTTCTGTTTAGCACAATCTGTTCTGCAGAAGGAGACAGGTGGAATCTGACCTTCCTTCAGAAGCTCTTCACAGTTCTTGGAAATATTTCACCCTGAGATGGTGGTGCTAATGGTGGAGTGGGAGCCTGAGGTATCACCACCTCCCCTGGGCCTGGTTCTTCTGCATAGGAAGGATCTTGGGTTAGAGAAGGAAGACCAGCACAAGATAAACCCTAGTTCTATGGTCCAGTGAGTTGTCTGGCTTTCTGCCCCCGACTTGAGGCTGGCACTGTCTCAGAGGGTCTCTGGGCATCTGTTCAGTGACTGACAGAAAGAAATACATTTCTCCCACAAGCAAAATCAGAAGCAACTCCACTGCCCCACAAACCAAGCAGAATAAAGAAGGGGCCTCATGCCCTGTTGCCCACAGAGCCCAACTCCTGATTCTCAGAGGGGCTTCCCAGAAAGACACTGGCTGCAGCTGTGCTGTGACCAGCATACACTGTGGTCACCCCAGGGCTTCTCGCCTTTTCCCCTTCCATTCCAGAGTATTATTGCCTCATACTGTCCTTGAATGTCCAAGGAAAGGAAAAGGGGGGGGGAGGAGGTCTTACAATAGGAATTATCTAATTCACTCATCATTAAACTCTCAAAGTATGTCGAGTTTCCTATCTATTTCCAGAGCATGTTCATCAGAAAGGGAAAAAAAAAAACAGTCTCATTAATGAATGTGGATATTGTATTGTGCTAGTGAAGGCAAGAATCTGAGTCCTCAGCTTCAGCCATTGCAAAGCATACAGAATTCTCTGCCAGTCACCAGGCCAACTTGAGCTGTCTTTAGGGTGTGAAGAGAATAAAAGGCTCACGAGAAGTCTGTCCGTCCTCTCCTGGATCACCCTCATACACAGGAGACTCAGCAGTCTCACGACAGTACATATGTCATCCACGTGACAAGCACATAAGAAGCAGCTTCTATGTACCATGCACTGTGTACCTTTCATGTTTCAGAGACATTTGCACATGGATGCTCATTTGCGGCACCAGTCACAGCAGCCAAATTATGGAACCAAACTAGGTGTCCCATAGCTGAGGCATAGGTAAAGAAGATTGACTGGGGGCTGGGCAGATGGTTCAGTGGTTAAGATCACTAACTTCTCTTCTGCAGGACCTAGGTTTGCCTCCCAGCACCTACATGGCAGCTCACATACCATCTGTAACTCTAGTTTCTGAGGATCCAATGCCCTCTTCTGACCTCCAGTGGCACCAGGCACACATGTGATGTCCATTCACATACAGGCAAAATGTTTACATGCATAAAATAAAAATAAATAAATCTGAAAAAGAAAAAAGAAAGCCAACAATATAAACACAATGGAATTTTTGCAGCCACAGGGAGAAATAAAGATATATTGTGTCCAGAAAAATAGATACAAATAGAAACAACCAGGAATTAAGCCAGTCTCAGAAAGATTAGTATACGTTTTTTTGTTTGTTATCCCTAGATTTTATATATAGATGCATAGTCATGTGTGTATACATTAGATGAAGGTGGAAACGAAACTATATATGGGAAAAAGAAGGTGGGAACTATGTATTAGGAAAGGGGAGGTGGGGGCACAGGAAAATATGTTCAACTGGTGGGGGTGAGCCCAGTGCTCCTATGCATTCAAATGCTAAATACTGGCCCCCAAGATCTGGTTGCCCCCACCCCAGAAAAGCAGATCCTCACATATACCAAGTGATATTATGTAACTTTGCTCCCCAATTTAAAACCGTTGGTTAGATAAAAAATGGCTACAGCCAATTACTGGGGAGAATAGAAAGAGGAGGAAATTAATTCAGTTACCAGTCTGGGGGTCACAGGTAAAGACCATGAGGAGAAGGAGAGGAAAGGAGGAAGGAAGAAGAAGACAGAAAGAAGAGGTCTCCATTAGATGTGATGGACCAGGAGCATGTGCCCAAAGTGAAATGCCCCCAGGACAGGCTGCTGGGGGAGAAGTAACCAGGGCCAGATTCAAACAGCAAGTTCTTAGGCAACACAACTAGGAACTAGACAGTCTAGTGAATAGGAATAGAGATTAGGGATGATCCCCCAGTGATTGTGCAAGATCTGATTAAACAGTCCATAGGACTCTGCCTCTTATTGGGTGGGGGGACCTGGTCGTGTCACATTAATAACTAATTGAGTTTATTAAAATCCATTTACACTCAACATATACTCAACATACTTATACAGAAATTTTTAAAAAGAAATTGATTAGAATAAAATTTTTAAATGGAGAACAAGAGAGCCGTTGCCTGTGTCACTCTGACTTCTTGTCGCTATGCAAACACCTGAGAGAGTATGTCCACAGTCTCCTGGATTCACCACTTTTAGAACTGTGCTGGAAGACACATCTTGAAGTGATCGTGTGGCAGAAGAAAGCTGCTTGCCTGGAAGCAAAGAGGAAGGGGGAGAACCAGCGACAAGATAAGATACCCTTCAAAAGCATACCCCATTACTGCTTCCTCCAACCAGGCCTCACTTCCTACCACCTCCCCCAAACTTGTCAGGTTATAAGTCCACCAAAGGGTGAGCCTACTGCTGAAAGTAGTCCATTGCCTGCATGATCCAGCGGGGGACCAATAGTCTTGGTGAGAGCGCTTGGCATCAGGATCATAACATGGACTCTGCCTCCCAAGGCATTATATATTATACATATATAATGAGCATGTACACATATATGCACATACATATATATATATATATACATATAAAAATATGTCTGCATATATGCATACACATATCTACACACATGCACATATTCCTGAGCATTCTGCTGTACCATCCTATCACAAGCAAAGAGTTCTTACACAGAAAGGATGTACCTCAGGTCTCTCATTCAGGGAAAAAGTAAAGCCAAGCTGAGGGAGAGTCAGCAAGGCTCCACATACAGAGCTGGCTACTGACGACCACGCTCTAGTCTTCCTCTGTAGATCAGAGAAACTAGACATATGGATCCAATTTGAATTCCACTTCCTTGGGAAAAAAAAAAAAACCTTCCAACCTAATCCCCTGACCTTTCCCAAAGCCAGAAAAGGGTCTTGCTCTTGGGAAGTTCTACATATTCTCACTCCTTTGTCAAAAATAGGAAGAGCATAAATGAAGAAGTGTGGGTGTAAGTGGAGAGCCAACTCACTGCTGTCCAGGAATTCTGCTATGGGCCCTCCTCACAGTGTTGGCCCTGGGAACCAGCAAGGGAAGGGGCGAGGCCTTATTTAGGGCACAGAAAAGGGAAGTAGCCACCTGATCCCCTCTATGTATCCAGATTCTGTTTCCCCTCGGTACTTAGGGAAACATCAAGCCATGGATGCATCATGGTTTTCCTGAGAGACTGCGTCTCAGCTAGAAAGACAGGGGGAGAAGTGCTGAATGAGTCATAAACCTACTGGGAAAGGGTTCCATATCACCAGAGTCCCACGGCCTCGCTGGTGTGTCTAATAAACAGGAGAGCTCTGTGTTTGTTGAATGAATGGATGAGAAAATTGTCTCCATATGACTGGCTAGATGCCATTTCTTTAAGTACTTCCGGAAGTGGCCTAGCGTCCTCTGATCCAGAATCACGCCCAGGATCTCTAGAAGGAGAGCGGGCTCATTAAGCAGATGGCTTTGCCCATTGGCGGAGCTGACACTGCAGAGGGATTATGGTGGCATGTCATACTGGTCCCTGCTCTGTGCTGCCCGCTCACTAGCTGTGCGACTATAGCATTGCTTCTTCATCTCTCTGAGGCTCTGTGTTCCCATAATTAATGTAAACCTATTTTTTTCTTCTGAAATTAATACAAAAGTATTTGGACTATTTTACATAAAATAGATGTTCAGCAACTGAATTACTGGATGCTTGTTATTAAAAATCATTCCTGTCATGATTAGCTCTCTCTCTTTACCTGGATTTTCTACAGCTTTAGGGATAAAATGTTGCCATAGAAATCTATAATTCAGGCATTGGGTGAAACTATTTCTTGGGAGTTGTGATCAAATATCTGTCTACTCTCTCGAGATAGGGAGCCAGCCACAGTCCAATGTAGCACACTGAAGTCCAAATTGGTGAGCCAATGAGTTTATTGGGTAAGTTTAATGAGTAGTGTGGGTAAGAGGTTCCTTGCTGGAGGGCAAAGGTTGACACATCACGGATACCCCTCTCCAGCATGAGTGATTGATTACCCAGAAAAGCTGAAATCCCTGAACTCTGCACAACAGCTCAACACCTTTGAGAGGCTCTCTCTTCAGAAGTCCTTGCTGCTTATACAACCATGGAGGATATGCTACACATCACTTTCTCTGTTTTATTTCTCGCTCTCTACCTTCCTACCTTGCCACTCTGTTAAACCTGACTGCTAAGATTGCAGCTACACTTTGAGAGGGTGGTATTTAAATCACTATGGGGTGGGGGTGGAGGGGGTAAGGCTCTCAGGCTGAACAACAAACTAAAGCGCATACATGGGCAGGACCTATACCCTTCCCCCACACATATATAGTAGGTGTGCAATGTGGTCTTCATGTAGGTCCTGAACAACTGGAATGGGGGCTATCTGTAAAGCCGTGGCCTGTCTGTGGAATACATTGTTCTAACTGGGCTGCCTTATCTGGCCTCAGTGGGAGATGATGACCCTAATCCTGCAGATTTGATCTGTCATGGTGGGGGGATATCCAGAGGAAACCTCCACCCTCTCAGAGGAGAAGGGGAGAGGGGGGATTGTGGGAGGGGGGATCAGGATTGGGGGCAGCAATTGGGATGTAAAAAGAAAGAAAGAAAGAAAGAAAGAAAGAAAGAAAGAAAGAAAGAAAGAAAGAAAGAAAGAAAGAAAGAAAGGGGAGGGAGGGAAGAAGGAAGGAAGGAAGGAAGGAAGGAAGGAAGGAAGGAAGGAAGGAAGGAAGGAAGGAAGGAAGGAAGGAAAATGAAAACTACTCAAAACTTTAAGATGGAGAACCATGGTTTCAAATCCCACCTTTCCCATTCAGACAGATCGCTTAACCAGATGGCTTCTCAGTCCACACCTGTGAAGAGGGAGTCACCCCAGTCTGGTCACCAGCTCGGATTCAGGACTGATATGCTGGCCCGCTGACTCCAGCAGAAGGGCTTCCTCTTTCTGCTGTGCACGGAAGTACTCTAAGGGCTAAGTGTTAGTTCCCTGGGTTGGCTAATGGTGTGAAGTGCAAACCTCGATTCCCCTTGTTCACATCAGAAGGCAACTTTAACTCTTTCCACCTCTGAGTTGGAGAGATGGCTCAGTGGATAAAGAACTTGCCACTCAAATGTGAGGACCTGAGTTCAGATCCCAGAATCCACATAATGCCAAAGGCTGTAGCACACATCTACCATCCCTGAGGCTCAAAAGCCAGCTAGCCAGCAAAAAAAGAGACCAACTCAGGCATGGTGGAAAAAGAAGAAGGATGACATCCAAAGTTGTCCTCTGACCGCCATGTGTGACGTGGACAGTTATACATTTCAATGACTCAATCTATGGAGTACATGTAACCAAACTCACATATACAGACATGTGTACACACACATACACACAACAGAGAGAGAGGGAGAGAGAGATTTAAAAAGAAAATGGAAAATAATTCTCCCCCCCCCCCCGTCTGATGTCTGATGCTGTTTTCTGTCCTCTACAACAGTCCTAGAGCACAGAGCTCACCTTCCACTGCAGCATCCGTGGCAGTGACTGACTCACTGTGGATCCCCAGAGCTCACTGCTTCCACTTCCAGAAGTTTTTAAGAGCTGGTCGTCAAACTGTTGGTAGTTTGAAATTGGCCAGGGTGGGACCATCTAGGCTCCAGATATGAGCAAACATTACAGCCCAGAGCCTCCCCAAGCCAGAGCTGTTAAAAACAGCACAGCACTCACACCAAGCCCCCATGGACAGTTCTCCACCCTTGACCAGAGAGATGCTTTCAACCCCTAAGTGCACCTGTGTTGTCTGTTTCCTTCAGACTCCCGGAGCTGCTCATCCTCCAGGCAAGACATCTAAACTCACCCAGCCGTGTTACTCTCACCCTGAGCCCGCCCTCCTGGTGCCTACCTGAGAGCCTACAGCCTCCATTCCTCCCCTGCCCACTCAGCTCAGTCGGCCACACCCACCTTCAGGAAAGCTCTGTGCCACCCCAGGCCCTCCTCACCTGGTTTTCCAGGCTAGATCATTCTTTGCTCCATCCTTGTATGCAAATCACACAGTGCTCTAAGGTAATCCACTCAGGGCTTAAGATGGACATTTAAAGATGCATTCTGATAAGTGCCATTATGTGACATTGCTGTGTGAGCAGACTCACACCAAGAGTTTCCCTACTTCACACGTCAGCAATGCAGTGTGTGTCCAGATTGCACATGCGATGAAGTCTTTTGTTCCTAGGGCCCTGAGAACAAAGCACCGGGAGATGGGATGAGACGCTGAGCAAACGAAACCATCATGAGTCGTGTTAAACACAAGCTGTCTGGGGATGCTGCCTGCAAAGCCACATGCTGTTTATTGTCTAGAGTTGCATGTGATCTATGTATGCATGCTGGTATTTATTTTTCGTTGCAGGTACACATGTATGTGGAGACTGGAGAAAAACGTTGGGTGTAGTTCCTCACGAGTCATTTGCTGTTGTTGTTGTTGATATTGTAAGTTTGTTTTGTTCTGATTTGTGTATGTACAATATATATGTGTATATGTGTGTGCATATATAAATTTATGTGTGTCGATGCACATATATGGTAGTCACAAGACACCCTTGGATGCTGGTCCTCATCTTCTATCTGATTTCGGGTCTGTGTGGTTTTTCTGTTGTGTGTGCCAGGCTAGCTGGTCACGGACCTTCTTGGGCTTTTCCTGCCTTAACCTCAAGTCTTTCTACAGGAGCACCTGATTACAGGTGTTCACACTACATGTTGGGCTTCTATGAGTTTTGTTGATTGGAACATAGGGCCCTCAAACTGTACAAAAAGTATTTTAGCCAGTGAACTACATCCCTAATCCCCTACCCTGGGTTTGGGGGTTTTGTGTATTTTTGTTTGTTTGTTTGTTTGTCTTATTTATTTGGTAGGTTGGTTTGTTTTGTTTGTTTGGTTGGTTGGTTGGTTGGTTGGTGTTGGTTTTGCTTTTGTTTTGAGATTGGATCTTTTGATGGGACCTGGAGCTAGACTATTAGGCCAGGCTGATTGGCCATCAAGCCCCAGGGACCTGCCTGTCTTCACCTCCCCAGTGCTGGAACCACAATCATGGACCAGCCCTGGGGTTTTCACACGGGTTCTGGGCATCCAACTCAGGTCCTCACAGTTGTGTGGCAAGTACTTTACCTACTACACCATCTCCCTACCCCAGCAAACTATTTTTTTAACCAGTAGAATGATCCTATTCTTCAGTGAATGTCAAAGTGTGGTACATGGAAGTGGGTGCCAGAGAGCTGCCTTGCATGACTCAGGGCAACAGCAGCATATCTGAAAGGAGGCTCAGTGAGGGTCCAGGACTGATGGTGTGGCAGAAGCCAGAGACTCGGAGCAGACTAATGACTCATTGCAAGGAAGAATGTGTGGACAAAAGGGTATTCTGTGGGACACAACAAAGCTTTTATAGTGAGATTTGGGGAGTCGGGGGAAAGGGGATGTTTACAAGGGTAGAGGCTGGATATGGAAGGACTGGGAAATGAGTGGGAGTGGGGTACATGATGTGAAGTTCACAAAGACTCAATAACAAATTACATCTAAAAAGAGCCAGTCACATGATCATTTAGCATCATCATGCATTATGCCCTAGGCACAGCAGGCTGTACTGTTATGAGCTCAGGAGGTTTCACACCAGCATCCCTATGGACATGTGAGTAATGCATCATGTTCCATCCTAACAGCAGGCATCTAGCAACAGGGCAGTCTCATCTCCATCATAGTCTTATGGGACTTCTGCTCTGTACAGTGTGTTGCTATCTGAGGTGTCATTGCACGGCGTGTAACTATTCTGATCACTCACATCCTACCTTCTTCCTGGTCTCCACCTAAGTGCCACCTCTGTGGGGAGACACTCTAAATAGCCCCGTCTATTAATTCTTCATCTCACCACTGCCTGGCATAAACTTATCTACAATTCATGACACTCTTCCTGTCTCAGCCTCCCAGTTATCGGTATTACATGCATGAGCCACCATGTCTGTCTAATTTTTAATAGCTTTGTTGATATGTAAGTCACATGTCGCACAATCTTCCCACTTGAAGTGTGTTGTGAATTCACTCGGTTTCGGTGTGTGCCTGGGGATATTCAACCAGTGCTGTCTAGCCAAGATTATCTTCATCACCACCAAAACACACACCTTCCACTGTCACTCCTAAGGCTCCCCAAAGCACTTGCTGCTCCCCACCAGTCCCAAGCAATTCCTTCTCCACCTTTGTGTAGTTGCTCATTCTAGATATTATGCACAAACAGAGACATGTGATATGTGACATGATTTATGTGGTATAGAAGAGACTGGGAGTAACAAACTGACATCACGAAGGATATACTAAAGTTACTTAGGAAATATTAAGTCACACCAAGTAGAATTTAGCTAAAGAGGCATCATTGGGTTCTCTTATCAGGAAGAGCACAATTCTGCCTCACAGGCAGGATGGTCCTAGTTAATGACAGCCTGAGAGAAGCAGCTTGGACCATCCATGAAACATTGTACCTGGAGAACCATGATGTAGGTCTGAGTCTGCATCTGAGTCCATCCTGCCCCTGGCCACCACCTCCTAGGGAGGCAGAACAAGGGGAGTTTGGCTGCGCTTATTGCTGGGCTGTAGGGAAGTACCAAGATACTGCTTTGGGAATGGGAAAGCACAGCCTGAGATGTGGAAAAGCCAGAGCTGGCTGGGGATCCCAGGGCCAGTGACGAGCCTGGGGCCAAGTGGGTTCTCTGATTCTTGGACATCCAGGTGCCATTGGGAATTGTGGAAGAGCCAAGAACAGAGTTGGGGGGCCTGAGGGCTGGGGACAGCATCTAGCATGGGGCCTGGGGGAAGGGGAGTTCCCTGTCTTGTCCAGCTTGTGTAGCCTTCTATAGGAGAATTAAGCTGTGGCTCTGTAGTAGAATGCCTTCTCCATGGCTATCCATGGAAGATCCTGATGAAAGAGAAGTTCATAGTTCTAAAATGTTCATTTGCTGTTCACGGTGGAAAATGGATGCATACTGTACCGTACTCAATTCTCAGGGCAGACCTGAGATTAAATACCTTTTGCAGGGAGCAATGTCTGAGAAGGGAAGCTTATTGGCTAAGCCCTCTGGTCCTCTAGGTACTTCATTAGCATGAAGAACTCTGTTCTGGGCCTGCATGATCACAGGTCACATTTCCTTGTGTGAGGAGAGTTGGCACGTGTTCCACGCCAGGAATTTGGCTGGAAATGGGGAGTCACCTAAGCCTCAGGTGTGTGCCCAGGTCTCCCGGTCTCAACCTGCTCTACCTTACCAAGCTTCCTGGCATGGTTTTACTGCCCAACACTGTGACAAAGTTTTTACACAGTCAAAAGGAAAAGCTGGTTCATTTTTGTGCATTAACCAGAACCAAATGTGTGCTGTGGTGCTTTGAAAGAAAACAACAGTCCTGTAGGTGCACAGGGAATGGCACTGTTAGGAGGTGGAGGTGTGGCCTTGTTGGAGGAAGTGTATCACTAGGGGGTAGGCTTTGAGGTCTCAGATGCTCAAGGCTTGCCCTTGTGTCACTGTCTCTTCCTCTCAGCTTCCTCTCTGTGCCACCACACTTCCACCACGACGATAATAGACTAAACCTCTAAAACTGTAAGCCAGACCCAATTAAATGTTTTCCTTTATAAGAGTTGCCATGGTTATGGTGTCTTTTCACAGCAATGAAACCCTAACTTAAAAGTGTGCTATTTATCCTTTGTTAATCCCTAAGTTCTCGGAGTTATTTCTCACTGGGAAGACACATTGATACTATAACATTATGACTGGTTTCCCTCAAGATCTACTGATTCTGTAATATGTATCAGAACTTCATTCCTCTTAATGAACAACAACAAAAAAATTCCATCTCTTTTTGTGTACCCACTCATCCCTTGATGGGAAATGAAGTTGTTTCCACAGTTGGCCATTGTGAATAACTCTGCTTGCACTGTACCATGCAGGGTTCACATGCACACTCCTATGAGGAAGTGTTTCCATCTCTCACTGGGGTCACGCTAAGAGTAGAATTGCTGGGTTTGGTGGTAAGCCTCCACATGACTTTTTAGGAACTTGCCGGGAGCCTCCTGGCCTGGAATGGGTTGAACTGAGACACGGAGTAGGCCTTTGGTGTGGCTTTAAAGACTGATGGTCTCTGGATGTTCTAGCTCTCTACCTATACTGAATGCTGATGATAACTTCTAAAAAGGCCCAGAAAGTTTCTTGCTAATTCTGAGGGTTAAAAGCCACCAGTTTAGGTGATTAACACCTGTAGCCTAACAGAGGGGGATTAAGCAATGCAGCCTTTGTTCTATCTCAGCAGAAATTTCAGGACTCTAACTTTCAGCCTGCTAGCTAAAGTTCCTGGAAAAAAAAGAGACACTTTGAAAAGTGAATTTAGCATTCATTTCTAAGTTATAAAAAGTTTCCTGTGAAAGCTCTCTAAGAAAAAGAGGAAAGTGGAAACATCACCATCTCTTCTCTTTCTTTGTCCTCAGCACTTACACATTTTTCAGAATAGGATCATCATTAAGAATTAAGAAGTCATCTATTGGTCTATATAGCATCACTAAAGACAGTACATCTTTGTAGATCTGCAGAGACCTACTCAAAAGGGTGAGCTAATACCTAGTAATTGTTATATATGTTCAATAATAATAGGAAAAGCATATTAATAGCAGGAATCTCTCCTAAAATGATTTTCTCACAGGCCTTGCCTACCAAAGTCGGGGGTAGATTTTTAATCCAAGGCAAAGTCATCTCAGGAAGATCACCTGCTAGTTATTAGCTTTTCCTATGAGGGCTGATAGCAAATTCTTGTCAAAGTGGCTGGATCATCTTACATCCCCACCAGCACACCGTGGAAGTTCCAGTTTCTCCACAGTCCCCATCTACCGTTGCTATTTTCTGTTCATAGAAGCATCGCATGCTAGTAAGTGTGGTGTGGTACCTCCTTGTGGCTTTGGTTGGCATCTCCCTAGGGATTAATGAAGTTGAGTGTCTTCCATAGGTTTATTAGCCATGTGTATATCTTCCTCTGAGATAGGTCTATTTCCATCCTTCTCCCATTTTAAAGAAGTTATTTATGTATTTTAAAAACAAGTCCAAATCAGATATGTAATTTGCAGAATTTTTATATATATTGTAGAAGATCTTTTTAATTAATATACTTTTATAGCAATTTTAGATTTACGGGGGGACAAATGATGTGTCTTTCCACTTTCTTGGTAGCACATAAGAAGCATGAACACTTTCCCCTTGATGTAGGCAAATGGCTCTATCTAGTTTTTCGTCTTCTATTGGGGCTTCTAGGGTCGTAGCTGTGCATCCATTGCCGAGCCCGATGGCCAAAGCCTATGTGTTCTTCTAAGAGTTTTGCTTTGTTTGTTGTCCGTTGCCTTTTTGAGCCAGAACCGCACTGTGCAGGCTAGCTTTGAACCTGTGATCATTCTGCCTCTTCCCCCTGAGCCAAGGAATTATCAGTGTGAACTATCAGGCTCAATGTTCCTAAGACTTCCATAGTGGCTCTTACACTTAGATTCTGGTCCACGTAGAATCAACTTTTGAATACAGGCTGAGGTGTGATCCAGATGTGGATACCTACCTCTTCATAAATATATTCATTATAGCGACTCTTTCTCGGGGCTGGGGAATGGCTCTGTGGGCAATACACTCACTGTCCAAGCAAAAGGGCCTGAGGTAGAATCCTCAGAGCTCACGTTAAAAAAAAAAAAAAAAAGTAGGTTCAGTAGCATGCACCTCTAATCGCAACACTCCTGCCGTGAGATGGAAGATAACCAAGGAAAATTCCTGGAAGCTCAAAGGCCAGCCATCCCCATAGACACAGCAATGACAACCAAGAGGCGCTGTCTCAATGTCTCAAGTAAGGTAGGAGGCGGGGACTGATGCCCCGGGTTGCCCTCTGTCCCCCACATGCTTGGAGTGGCGTGTGTGCATCTGTGCTTACAAATACAAACCTGCACACACAGAATTTTTTTTTAATCTCTTTTCTGCTTAGCTGTAAGCTCCACTGGGGGAGAGGAATTCTCTGCTTTGTTCACTGCCGTATCTGTCTTCAGCACCAACGCCTGCCTGGCATCTATCAGGCCCACAGAATTTACCGAATAAATTAATGATAATCAGCTCCTCAAATGTTATTTGCCCTCGTCATTACTTTACACTTCAACTCATATGCTCGTCAGACTTCATAGCTTGACTTTCCTAGGACTGAGGGGGTCTCTCAGAGGCTTCCTTGCCTTAACTCTTCCTGACACCATCATCCCCAGTGCTCCTGAAGGGTGCTCAGCCATTGCTCTCCTACTCATTGCCTCTTCTCGACCTCCCCTTCTCTTTCTTGAAGTTTCCTGGCTCCTGGGTTACTCTAGGGATCTCCCACCCTTGAGAGGAAATGGCCACCTCCACCTAGGGGTCTGGGATGTCTCCTAGATGCTGCCCTTTCTTGGGGAATTCCCCTCAAGTTTGCTTCCGGGCCTCCCTAGAGAACTCCATATAGGATCAGCCTGGTGAGATGATCAGGCTTTTAAAATGGGACCTGAGCAAGCAGAGGTACTAGCTCAGCTGATAAGGCACTTGCCTTGCAAGCTTGAAGACCTGAGTTCCATCCCCAGAATCCACATCTAATAATAATAATAATAATAATAACAATAATAATAATAACTAAGTTGGGTGTGGAGGTATCTAATGGTAATCTAAGCCCTGGGGAGGTGAAGCCAAGACATCCCTGGAATTTGTTGGCTTGACAATCTAGCCTACTGATCTAGCTTCACACCAATGAGAGAAATCGCCTCCAAAAACAAGGGGGTTCTCACATGAGGATCAAAAATTGAAGCTGTCCTTTCATCGTCACATGCACAAATACTCATGTGAACATGTATCTACATGTACATGTGCACCCTTATACACATGTGTAAGCACACACACAGGCATGCATGCACACATGCGCACACACACACACACAATAGGACTGGGGAGGGGACCCAGCAGGGAAGAGCGTTTGCCATGCAAGCATGAGGATTTGAGTTCAAATCTCCAGAAATAAGGTAAAGAGTCAGGTGTGATTTCGAGTATGCCTTTAATTCTGGTGCTGTGGGAAGTAGGAGACCAGGAGGATCGTTGGGGTTTGCTGGCTGCTAGCCTTGCTCCAGGTTCAGTGGGAGACTCTCTAAGGAGACTAAGGTAGAGGACAATGGAGCTGGACACTGGGTATGCTCCTTTGGCATCTGCCCATGAAAACCAGTACCCACCACCACACCACACACACACACACACACACACACACACACACACACTGTGGATATACATGCACACACGTGTAGAAGTCAGAAAACAACTTTGTAAACTCAGTTCACTCCTTCCATCTTTACATGGGTTCAAGGGACTGAATTTAGTCTGCCTGGCTTATGTGGCAAGAATTTTACCTATAGAGTTATCTCCATCTACACTCTCCAAAAATTCTCTAAATGGTATCTGAGTCCCAAAAGTCGTATTCAAACTACCCAAGGGACTGAAACTTGTGACTGCACAATGACCAGAGCCCAGCTCTTTACAATGCTAGGTTGCCAGTTAAATCCTAGCAGGCTTGAGGGACACATCCTGGACCCCACCCTCATAATCAACAACCTGTAAATCCTGGAGTCGTGTGACTCAAATTACTGGTCAAAGGAATGGGCCAGAGGCCAGATCCCTGGTCCTGGGTGGAGACATGACATCCTGAAGTGCCCAGGTCATTACTATCTAGAACTCCTGACTAAATCTTACAGGATTACCGGCTAGTGGGGAGAGATGGAAGGGGGTATGTGGGAGGGGGCATGGACAGACAGAAGGACTTTACATCTTAAAGTGCCATCACTTCACGCGTCCAGATAGGCCTGTCAGCCACCTGAACACAAAGCTCTTCAGCTAAAGCTGCTTGTTCTAGAGGCTACAGAAACAATATGGGGTGGGGGCTCAAATGTAGAGAGGTTCTGTGGTCCCACCCTCACCCATGAGAGTGTGCTCAGCTCTGTTCTCTCTGGAATAAGCTCCACCCACCTTCAGTGACACTGCTCTCTTTGTGTCCAGTCTGATTTTTTTTCAGTGGTGAGGCTAAAGTGAAAGCCAGTGACAAATGTTTGTTTGCACAAGGACTCTACTGTCCCCCTTTGGGAAGCCTTCCCACCTATCCAGTCTACTCCCTACCAAACCAGGCATAACTTTCACATCAGTTATGAATGATAATGTACCAGGTCCATACAGTGTCCCCTAATCTTCACTAGTTTCCAGGCTTGGGGGCAGGGGCACAGTGATGTTCCTCCAGGTCCCCCCACCCCACCCCCGACAGTCAGAATTCAAGCCTCGGGTTTCTAACAGTAATGCCCTGCAACTCCTTCATGTGAGATTTCTGTTGGGAATTTTCCGCCTGGGAAAGCACAGTTAGTCAAAGCCAAGGTTCCCCCTCATCCCAACAGTGGCAGCCTTTACACAGGGATCTCTGCACCTCTTTCTGCTAAGACTCAGACCTGAGTGGATCTAGTACTGGGGTACCAACTTCTGAGTTTCTATCCTCACTAGCCTCACCTTTTCTTCCACTTCTCCCGAGCAAGCGCACCCCACCCCACCCCACCACTCCCACCCACCCCCCACTCTGCATTTCTTCTATCACCCAAGCCAAGCCCCAGCCTCTGTCCTTCCTTCCTATCCACTTCTTCATGTCCAAGTTAGCACTCACATCAAAGGACTCTGGCGGTTTCCCTTCCTGGGCAGAGCAGAAATAACTCCTGGCAACTTAAAAGCTCAGAACCTGAAGCCACAGTTCATTATTTCAAACTAGCATGTCCTGAATGTCCTTTCGAATGTCTCCCATTCCTCACTTCTGCATCTTTCTTTAAGCCCTACCTAATGTGTGTGTGTGTGTGTGTGTGTGTGTAGGGGGCTCTCTCCTGATAACCCCATCCATGAATATCCTCAGAGAGGGATGTACTTCTGAGGCACCTTGAAAGCCCTCCCCGCCAGCCCCTCCCCACAATCACAGAGCTCCCCAGAAAGCCTGCTGTGACTCTCAACAGCTGGCCCTGTAACAGAGACAAATGTGTCCCTCCGGACACACTAAAAGCAGCTCACATCAGTTAATAGTTTCTTCCCACTGCTTTTTCCAAGGTAAGGACTGAGCTGGTGAAAGGGAGAAGACATAATATACTTATTATGTCTTTTTAAAAAGAAAAAGAAATACGAATTTCAATACAATCAGCAGCAGCAGCCTGGATCAGGCAGGAAAGGACAGGGAGTGTCCTCCATGGGTTTCTGCTTATGATTCCATCATTGGGGGGGGGGGGGACTATGGAAGGGGATGGCACAGAAGGACCCTCACCCTTGAGGCAGGCAAAGTGTCACCGGATCACAAATCACTGGCATTGCTAGTCCCTTTTTCTGTTCAGCTTATTTGCATACTCCTTGCACACGCATTTGAATCCGTGTGGATTTTCCTCTTGGTCGGATTGCATTTAGTTCTCCTTCAGCTGGCCTACGGTGCCCTATTTATTCCTCTGAATTATCTTGCCTGCTCTAATCCATCCCACACCCTTTATCACTGTTGATTTGGCTCCCATGATAATCCTCAATGAGAGGAATTAGCATGTGCGGGAGTCGGTGCTGGGGGTAGGGAAGCAATTAGAAGCCAAGACTGCAGTGCAAACAGATAAAAAAAGGACAAGGGCTCTATAGGACCAGCTCAGGATCCTCATGACAGATAGAGAGCTCTTTCTGAGGAGTGCCTAGGGATACTGGATTATGTTTTCTTGTGGAGTATTTGTTATGGGTCATAATGGTCTATTTTTTGCTATTTTTCCTCAACACACATGCTCTAAAAGAAAACATGGAGGAAGCCTACACCCACAGCCTTCAATTTACATTTCCTTCCTCAGAGTGTGCGATTCTCTAGACAGTGTCAGACAAACACACACACACACACACACACACACACACACACACATACACACCACACACACACATACCACACTGACACAAACACACACCACACTGACACACACCACACACACACCACTGACGTGTTGTTCTAGGCCTGTCTGAGCACTAGTACCTACTTGTCTCTTCTAATCCCAGAAACTGGTTTACCCTCACAACTGCACAGTTCCACAGACCATTTCCTTTCCCTCTTAGACACACAGCTGAACTACATTTCCCAGATACCCTTGCTCCTAATTAGATGAAGCATGTTCCTAAATTCTGCCCAGTGAATTGCAGGCCACATTCTGGCCTGGCTCATAAAACTAGAAAAATCTCAATCTTTTCTCTCTTTTTAGCTAAGTGAGAGGGATTCTGGGGAACCGAGAAGGGGGGACCCTGAGTCTCAGAGTCACAGTGGGAAGGAAGAGCATAGATTAGAAGAGCTATCTGATCAACCACAGTCATGTCAGACTGTTATATGGGCAAGATAAAAGCCTAAAACTTGGTTATAGCTCATAGTGATGGCTACAGCCCCCCTTGCATAATTACAATCAAGACTCAGAGAATTGTACTAACTTCCCCAAGGTCGGTTTAAGTGGCAGAGGCTGGAGTCACAGAGGATCTTTGGATTCAAACCCTCCCTTCTGCCACCATACCACAGCTGCTCTATAATCATTTCTGCTACTGCCTTCAAGGCAGCGAGAAGAATCTGCTGAGACAAGCGATCACTATACAGAAGTGCTTTTCCAGCTCGTTGGTGCTGTCCTAATTAGGACTTTAATGAAGATAGCTCTGGGGAAAAGAAGCCTAAAGCAGGGAGGTAATCAAGGCCAGACCCAGGTGTGATTTGGGAATTGGATGCTGCAAAGTCACCTTTGAGGACCTCAAATCAGCCTTAGTCAGTGAGAGGCGGCGGTGCGCACAGAGAACAATCACAGTCCGTTAGGAAAAAGCCCAACACTTATAGCCCCCTAGAAGGGAGGAAGCCGATGCGTGTTAACTTTCTGACATTATAACAAACACCTCAGATAATTTGGGTTATAGACAGAAAGGGTATAACTTGGCTCAGTGTTTCAGAATTTCTAGTCTGTAACCAACTGCACCATGCAGAAGCCCAACCACTCAGCTCCTCAGAATCCAGGAAGTAGCAAGCAAGCAGAAAAGAAGGGGAGGGAAGCTCAGGATCCTATACTGTCTGTCCGTCCGTGGAGGCATGTCTCCAGGGACCCAAAGACTTCCTGATAGGCCAGCTATTAAAGGGACCACCTTGCAGTCACCTTTGAAGGTTTCCGAGACACTCTCAGAGCTTCTGGGAAACCACTATACTAGAGTCAGGTGTCATCTGCTTCTATAGTCTCAGTTTGACGGGTCTTGCCTGTGTCTCACAGTCCCCTCTGTCCCCTATATTACCTCGCTGTCACACGGCACTGCTGTTGCTCTTTCTTGCTTGCCACCGTGTGTTTTTTTACTTCTTTCCAGCGAGCACGACAGACACAGCAGGAGCTCGATAGATGCTTGAACACAATGCTTGAATAAGCAGAATCCTAAAGGAAAGTCGCTTGATGCGGCAGTGAGCTGAATACCAAGTTTTCCAAAGATGTCCTCATCTTAATCTAGGTTATAGGGGAAATGAAATTAGAGCTGCAAACCTACTACGCTTAAGACAGGAGATGATAATGAAGAGCCCAGATGGTCCCTGTGGGACCGCATGGAGGTTAGAATATGGAAGGAGGAGGCCGGATGGTGTCAGAGCGGTGGAGCAGGAGAGGAACCTGGCAAGCTATAGGGAGAGGAGGCAGACTCTGGAAGCTGTGGTTGTTCTTAAACTCTCTGCCCCTTTCCCAGCTCCTTGGAAAGCCAGAGTTCAAGGGAAGGGAAAAGGAAGAAAGGAAGGGGAGAGGAAGGAAAGGGAAAGAAAGAGAGGAGGGGATGGGGAAGGAAAGAGGAAAAGGCAGGGAGGGAGGGAGGGAGGGAGGGAGGGAGGGAAGGAAGGAAGGAAGGAAGGAAGGAAGGAAGGAAGGAAGGAAGGAAGGAAAAGAGGAAGAAAGGGAGGAAAGAAGGAAGGAAGGAAAGAAAGAAAGAAGGAAAGAATTAGCACTGGAGGTGAGAAAGGAAGACATAAAATTCAGAAGGAAGCAGGGCTGCCTTTGCGTAGCCTTGGTGTATCTAGGCCATGTTTCCAGCAACTGTGAAGTCTCAGGTGACAGTAAGTGGTCCTTTTCCTCTTCTTTCTGGCCTCTGCAGTAGGAGGAGAGACAGCATCTGCTGGCTCAGGATGTGACTCAAGGGAACAGCCCTTGCCTAGCATGTCTGAGGAGACCATGCCATCCATCCACCTCCCACAAGGAGTCAGAGGACCTCCAAAGAAAGACTGTATTTACAAGGTCCAGACAGGAAAGGCAACACCCAGCTTCCCTGACTCCCCTCCCTGTCCCCAGGGCCACACCTGTGGGCAGTGTATTTATCTTGCCTGACTCCCCCTCCCTGTCCCCAGGGCCATACCTGTGGGCAGTGTATTTGTCTTGGTCCTTAGTTTTCTCTGACTCATGGCTCTAACTGAGCTTTCTCTGTCTTTTAACACATCTTTTCTGCAGCTATAGCTTTAGAGGTGACCTGCAAATCCAGCTAGGTCCTCTTCGTAATCCCAATCTGGGAGCATGTGAACTGGCTAAAACCCCTGATGAAATAAGACTGGATGTGAACCCCTCATTCTCCAAGTTTTCTTTCTAAAACCTGGGAAATTCTCTCTCCGTCCCTTCCCCCTCAGTCTCTTTCTGTGTGTCTGTCTCTGTCTCTCTGTGTGCCTCTGTCCTTATTTCCCTGTCTCCCCACCCTCTCCTGCTCAGCTGTTTGAGGGAACAAAACCGCACAGTGGAGGCTTTCCACACTCTACTCGAAAGAGGCCAGAGGTAGAAGCAGATTGTTGCTACAGCTCTGGTGCCAACAGCTGGCTTGGCAGAAATGTTCGGAGCCAGGTTTTCAGGTTCCAGTAACCACTATGAAAAGGCTCTTGCAAACATCTCTTTCTGAGGCCTCCAGCCAAGAAGAGTGGGGACCTTTGATCCTGTCCAGAGCCAAAAGGATGGGAGGATGGAACGGAGACAGACCAGGGTGCTGGCCAGGACTTCAGCCGGCTGTGTTTGTCCAGAGTCTCTGCACTGAGCAACTTGCCAGGCCATCCTGGGCCAGTGCCATGGTGAGCTGGGTTTCAAAGCAGTTGCCTGTACATTGGACCACACTGTTGTCAGGGAAGGGTTGGGCTGGCACCCTCTTCAGGAGCCCCTGCTCTTCTCATAAGAACTTCTTACCTTGACTTTTGGATGGAAGCTTCCCCAGATGGATGGGAGTTTGTTTTCCTCTCTCCAAACTCCTCTATGCATAAACACGATGTTTGAGGGAAACCAAGACACCAAGAGGTCTGCTGTGGTGGCCACAGAGTCTCACTCAGAGAGCAGTGGATGTTGGGTAATTGTTCAAACTGCTTCCCTCACAGACTCTGGATAGAACCCAGTCGCACTTCTCCCTTTGCCATTTCCCAACTCTCTCCTCTCCTTCCTTGGTCTCAGAGTTTTCACACGGCGCAGGTAAGTGGACAAGACACCTTCGCTGTTTAGGGACGTTTCTCATACAGGGCATTCAGGACCCCTCCCTGTTCACAGAGGGCTGAAGGGAGGCCTGTTTCCTTCATTAAACTGTCTCAAGATGGGGACCCACACCTGTGGCTCACTAGAGAGGATGCACAGGATGCAAACTCTCCTCCCCGCCCCATTGCTCCATCCTGACAAATGCGGATGTGGAGTCCATCTGATCTGATTATCCCACTGACCTGTGTTCAGAAACACCTGCTCCTCAGGAGAGGAGCTAATCCTATGTACACAGGCCCCGACATCTGGGGATGGACAGAAGCCAGGAAAACCGCAGGCACACTGATAGAGCCATCAAAGCTCTCCTTCAGGGGAAGAGTGGTGACCACCAAGGACAACAGCCTCTTCCCTGGCTCTTTCACAGCTGACCCTGTCCCAACAGCCAAGCTTGGCTGCAGACATTTGCACCATGAACAGGTCCCGGCCGCTGCCAGTGCTTCCTCAGGGTGTCTCAGGACTGAAGAATGCTGCTGCAATGCTAACTGGTATAGGCAGTCTGCTGTTTCCAGACACACAGACACTCTCTGGCACCGTTGGTTCCCACATGGCTCCACCTGTAGTCATCCACACTTCTGTTCTCAAGCCCACGCCAGCTTGATACTGGTCAATGTGGTCTGGTAGCCAATGTTTCTTTGACCTTCTCTGCTAATTTCTTCTGTTGCCTATGCCATACCAGACAGCTCAGGAGCAAAGTGACCTTCTTCAGACTAGGCCTGCCAGTCCCCTCTCCTCAGAGCAACAGCCCAGCAAATGACCAGGATACCACCCTCTTCTCTGGGCCTGAGGGAGTCTTTGCCCAGGACTGTGCAAGAGAGATAGGATTAGGAAGGCAGAGCTAAGAAGAGAGGCCCGCATGAATCAACAGCTTCTGTATCCCCAACTCAGGACCAGCTGCCTGGGACAAGCAGCAGGCAGGGACATGTGACGAGTGTTTACACTCGAGAGGGACATGGGATCAATGCCTGTACCACCCTGCACCAGCCTGCTGCATCTGCCTGTGACAGCTGCTCCATACCTCTTTTGGACTGAGATACCTGCTCTGTCCCCCTGTAACAGCCTGTGGCACTCTCCTGCACCTGCTCCACCCTGACATCTGCTCTGTACCTGTGGCAGTCTGTGACACCAGCCCTGTGTCTGCAACACTATGGAACAGTTGCCAACAGCTGCGACATCTGCTCTGCACCTGCACAAACCTGTGAAACTTCTGCTGTATGTGTGCCAGCAATGACACTTCCTGGGCTCCTATCCCAGCCTGTGATGCCTGCTGTGTGCCTATAATAGCCTCTGACACTTGCCAGCAACTGTAATGGCCTTTGACACCTTCAGTTCACCTGCACTCTCCAGGAATCCCTGCCCTGGGCTTGGTCCATACCATAGCACCTGTCCTGTGTGTGTGTCCCAGCCTGTGACACTGACAGTGTACATTTGTCTGGATGTGATATCTGCAACAGCCAGTGTTACCAATGGTGAGGTATACCTGCACCTACCTGGTGCTCTGGCCCTCTGGAGGATGCATTCGGGAAGGGAGGAGGGGGATGCTATCAAGAAGGCAGGCATGGAGTGTAGGCAGAATTGAATCCCAAAGACTCATTCTGACACTGGAGTGTTTGGGGGCTATAGTGTGGGTAGCTGGCGTGTCTGTGGTACTCCACTCCACTCCACTCCAGTCCACTCCATCTTTAGCAAAGGCCCCCTGCCTGGTGTAAAGGTCTTAAAGATTAAGAGGTTCCTAGGCTTTGCTGTGGAGACAGTCCCCATGTTTAGAACTGCTTGAATCAGCAAGAGCCACCGTACCCTGTTGCAGGGTGTGGATCACTCAGACCCACCTTTAATGGGCAGCCACAGCCTATTTACCCTGACAAGAAGAGTGCTAAACATTTTTCCCAAAGTGTTAAAAATACTTGTTTTAAAAAGGAGGGGGGCTAGAGAGATGGTTCATTGAGTAAAGTGATTGTCATACAAGTGTGAGGACCAGAGTTCGAATCCCCAACACCAAGTAAAGGCTGGTAATCCCAGCACTTGGAGGAACTGCAGGAGATTCCTGGATCAAGCCTGACAAGCTACGCTGGCCATATCTGTGCATTCTGGCTTCAAGTAAGAGATGCTGCCTCAGGACACACGGTGAAAAGCAATCAAGGA
Source organism: Mus minutoides (assembly GCA_902729485.2). NCBI lineage: Eukaryota > Metazoa > Chordata > Mammalia > Rodentia > Muridae > Mus > Mus minutoides. Next base: position 295,224 of record LR750275.1, read on the forward strand.
AGACACCCAATGCCAACCCTGAGCCTCCTCTCTCTCTCTCTCTCTCTCTCTCTCTCTCTCTCTCTCTCTCTCTCTCTCTCTCTCACACACACACACACACACACACACACATGCACATATGCCTACACACACTGATATGAGCACAAACACACACCAGTATACACATCACATGTACACACATACACACCCACAATAAAGGATAAAAAGCCACAATATTAGTTTTATGCTTGCTCTAAATTAACTTCAGATTAGCATCCAAAGACTGGGTTTCACTGTGGCTTTTTCAGACGTGTGTGTCACTATATTTCATTCTTGTTCTGTCTCTTGTCTCTGTCCTCTGAGGGTCCCCACTCCTCCTTTTGCAGCTGGTTCCTTTCTCACCCAGTTAGTTCCCCCTTCTCTTCCATTCCCTGTCATCCCACTTTCCACCTCCTTGAATCTCTCCTCCTCCCCTCCCTCCTCCCCCTCCTCCTCCCTCCTGATCTCTTTTGATTTGTTAAGTGAATGGATAACCCAGACTAATAAATCAGGGAGTTGGGCTATAGGCTTACTCAAGGTCAAGGGTAGCTTTCCTACCAGGTTCTGAATGATGCTGGAGTGAACTGTCAGGGCTCTGAAAGCTCCTGACATCATCAGTTACTCCTTAAGCATTTCTAATTGTAATTATGACAGTCACTTATGCAGAACTGAAAACACTGTTTATTATATCACAGATATTGAGTTTATGCTGGACACGGTAACTCATACCTGTGATTTCAACACTCAGGCAGATGAGACAGGAGGACTGAGAGTTCAAGGCCAGCCTTGGATACACAGCAAGACCTTGTCTCAAAAAATACAATGTTAAAATTAGTAACTTCACAAAACTGTAGTTTATAGCATTTAAAATCTGGGAAATGTCCACAAACATTGCTGTGTGTGTGTTCAAATAATGTAGTATTCAGATTTGTTTAAGAAGTCAGTAGCTCCAAGCAGAATGAATGACAGGTGGAAAATTCCAATTTAAGCACGTAGTTTACTTTCAAAAATCTGTTACTTTGGGGAACATCACTCATAAGAATTTGTGTGGTTTTCTATGAAACACTGTAAACTCAAATGTGGAAATTTTCTCTGTGTCAGCTCTACCGAGAGGAATTTTCTTTGCAACAGTCACTATGGTATGGGGTGGGGGTGAGGGGGACAGATGAACAAATGATGGACCGCACACATTTACATCATGGGAATGATGCATACACATAAGGAGATAAGCTGACGGAAGGCATCCTGGTTGCTCCTGTCCTGGATTCTGAAAATATCGACCTTAATTTTAGAATGTGTCTGTTTCCTGCTCCCAGGTGCCATTCTACACATGGATTTCCTTCAATGTATCTTTACACGGGTGAACTTTTAACTCTCGAAGAAACAGAACAAATATTTTTCCTGTTTTCTCAACTCTTCTCAACTGATTTTTTTCTTGGACTTTGGGGCTGAGAAAAACAGGAATTTCCTGTGCATTCTGGGAAGGAATTTTCTAATGGGAAGACTACCGAAGACAAGACTAATCAAGCCCATAGAGGTATACCGGGTAGGCTATGGAAGGGGAGAAGCAGCGTGATAACAGCGAAACAGCAGGATTGGGCCCCAGGTCAGCTTCTGCGGAAATAGGAAAACTTGAGCCAGACTCCTTCAATCGAACCTTGGACAGAAATGTACCAAAAGCAGGACCAACAACTCATTTAAGAGGTTAATGAAAGCCGGGTATGGTGGCGCAAGCCTTTAATCCCAGCACTTGGGAGGCAAAGGCAGGCAGATTTCTAAGTTCGAGGCCAGCCTGGTCTACAAAGTGAGTTCCAGGACAGCCAGGGCTACACAGAGAAACCCTGTCTCAAAAAACCAAAAAAAAAAAAAAAAAAAAAAAAAAAAAAAAAAAAAAAAAAAAAAAAAAAAAAAAAAAAAAAAAAAAAAAAAAAAAAAAAAAAAAAAAAGAAAGAAAGAAAGAAAGAAAGAAAGAAAGAAAGAAAAGAGGTTAATGAAAAACTTTTAAAAGTGGAAGACAAGCCTGACATACTGTAATCTTAGCATGCTGGAAGCAGAGGCAAGAGGAGTCATATGAAATTGAAGCCAGTCTCATCTACGTATCACTTTCCCAGACAGTTAGGGTTACGTAGAAAAAAAAAAAAAGGAGAAGCTGGGAGACAGGGAGGTGAGGAGAAGAAAAAAAGGAAAAAGGAAATAAGGGTGGAAGATGAGCTGACATGGTGTACCTCTGATCCCACCCCAGCAACTTAGAAGCCCAAGACAGAATAATCACAAGGCCAAGTTCTGATGGGCTGCAAAGTGAGTAAGAGGCCGTTTTGGACTATAAAGAGATGAGCCTGCTACCTGAATCTTTTAAGATTGTAGTTCCTTGGTGATGTTGGGCGGGGCTTCACCGTGGGAACCCAGGAATGATTCAGTCAGGGACGGCATCTGAAGACCCAGAGGTAAGACAGGATGAGAAGAAAATATTTCAAGACAATTTCAGAATGTCACTGATGCGTGGTCTTGAAGGGCATGACAGCACCACAGTTGCAGAAGTCCAAGGGGAAACCCCAGGATTCTTTCTCTGTTAGGGTTTTGAGACCCTTTTACTTCTGGGTCAGCAAATGGTTAGCCTGTCATGCTTGCTGTTGGTGACAAGGTAGAGCTCCAGTATCCCCCAAAACTCAGGAAGAGAAGAATCTGTAAATAATTAATTCAGGCGGATTGAAGTCAGCCGCTGAGAAGACCTTCTCATCTCCTGACAAATGAGATTGGAAGTAGACCGCAGCCGCAGAAGTGGGGCCCTCTGAAGAAACTCTGGAGTGCCAAGGGAGGTAGCCAAGGGAGAGAAGCAAGTCACCACCCTGCCCTACAGATCAGAGCTGCAGAGGGAAGCCGGAGCCTATGAAGCCCGTTGTCACAGTAGCTTATGCCCGTGGAAGAACTGCACATTTCCTCTTACCAGTAACGGACACCAACAGGTTCAGATGCTGTTTCCATAACACAGCTCATCCGGAAGAAACATTCATAGACAGGTTCCTAAAAGCTGTGGGTTGTACTGAACCCTATATGCCGTAGGGGGAGGTGCCGATTCCCTAACTGGGTCTTGGTTTGGTCAGTAAAGAAGCGGGAAGCCGATTGCTGGGCAAAGGGTAAAGATGGGACTTCTGGGTCCCAAGAAGAGGGGAGATGCAGGAAAAGAGAAAGCTTTTCGCAGCCATGCATCGGCAGGAGAGGAAAGCAGCAGTCATGTAAGGCCTTGGGGCACCTAGGACCTGTAGCCTCCAAGGCAAGTGTGCGTGCGGGGGTGGGGGGTGGGGGGGCAGAGAGGAAGTTGGCAGGAGCTATCAGTGTGCCCAGCTATTGTGCTATCTGGCTAATTTTAAAATAATAAAGCTGTCTAGTGTTTTCCATCCTTGGAGCTAGGGTGGGCAGAGAAAGAGAGCAGCCAGGGAGGTAGCTGGAGGTTTGAGGGGAGCTAAGCCAGGAGGTCGGGCCACAGTCCTGAGCAAAGGCGGGAGCGTGTTTTTAAAAAATTACACACAACAATATGCTCCTGGTGTTTCTTATAAAAGAGGCAGTGGTGATAAAGTTTAATTTTTAAATTAGAAATAGAATCAATAACGACTTCTTTAGTTCTATTATACTTAGTATGCATGTGCATGTGTGTGTGCATGTGTGTGTGTGTGTGTGTATGATGTATGCAAGAGTGCATGCCCGGGAGGGGGCAGGTAGGCTCCAGAGATTATAACATTTTTCTCTACTGCTTTCCACCTTATGATTTGAGACAGATTATCTTACTGAATCTGGAACTCTCCATTTTGACTAGGATGGCTTCTCTCTTCTCATAAACCCTGGGGTTACAAGCATGCGTGCCATTCCGGACTTTTTACATGAGCTCCGCCGATCCAAACACAGGTCCTCATGAGCCATCTCCTCAGCCCCAACGTATTACATAATGTTTCTGTTAGTCTTTATACTTTTCTACGATAGATTTTGATCATGTTTCCGCTTCCCCAGCTCCTCCCAGATCCTACCTTATGGCCCTAACCATTCAACTTCGTGTTCTTTCTCTCTCTTAATAAAACAAACAAACATACAAACAAAATACCTACCAAAAAATGACATCTGATTGGTAGCTTTGTGCCCACTTCCCCTCCTCTGTGCTGGAAGGTCATCTGGCTCGAGTTGGTGCAGGTCTTGAGCATCTCTGTGGGTTCATGTGTGCGTCTGCTCTGTTATGTCTGGGAAATTCTGTTTCCTCAAAGTCTTCCACCACTGCTGGCTCTTACAGTCTTTCACCCTCCTCTCTCAGCCTTAAAGAAGGATGTGACCCCACTTGGGGCAGAGCACTCCAACGTCTCCTTGTCTCTGCTTGTTCTCTACTTGTGGGTCTCTGTGTTAATTGCCATCTTCTTCGAGAAGAAAGGCGTCTCGAGCACATATTGCAGGCAGGTCATTATTATGGCTTTCAGGCCAACTTACTTAAAATTGTGAATTATTTCTAAAAATTTCCATCTAATGCTTTTGAACCATTTGACCTGAAGAAACCAAATATGTTGAAGAACAAAACCACAGAGAAGGAACGACTACCTACATAGATGGGGTAATTTGTGTTTGAATTTGTTAAAAAATCTTTTTATTTTGAAACAATTTCAAGCATAGAGAAAAGTCACAAAGAGAGCAAAAAGAATTCTCGTACAGCCTTTACCATCCATCCACGCTGTCTTACTACCTTTGTCTTCCACACTATCCTTGGCTCTATCTACCTACCAGTCTAGCTATGGTCTGTCCCCACAGATAAAAACCTCAGAGATAATGTACCATCCCCCAGTACAGTCAGTGAATACTTCGTAAAATCAAGGATTCTGCCTTTTATAGACAAAAACCACACTCAGACCAGGAAGTGTATAGACACAGCACTACCATCTAAACAACAAGCCCCATTCAAAGGCCACCAGTCACCCACTGCTGTTCTAGGCAAAGGGAGAATGCCCTTAGTCTAGGGTCTTACCTAGGCCACTGGGTGCATTATGGTCTCTTTAGTCTATTTTAAGATGGGCAGTTCCCTGGTCTTTGTGGGGTTTGGGAGTTCTTGCTTTGCCGTGTCTTGTCTTGTTTTGTTTTGAGACATGGCCTTACCACGTCACGCCGACATATAGCACCAACTGTCCTCCAACTCAATCCCTCTTCAGCCTCTTGAGTGTGGGGTTTGATATGTATCCCCACATCAGACCAGACTACCTTAGACAACACCCGCAATTGTGGTTTAATTATTATTTTCTCAAGATTCCAGGATGAGGCTCTGTTTTCTGGGTCCCTGCTGCTGAGAGGGTATATGATATCCACCTGTCCGACAACTGGTTGTATAAGCACTGGTTACTTACTTAAGGTCTTCCAGCTGAGAGGGCATATGATATCCACCTGTCCGACAAGTGGTTGTATAAGCACTGGTTACTTACTTAAGGTCTTCCGGGTTTCTCTGTATTTCCCATCTGACGTTCATGTGTGTTTTCTGGGAAGTTACTTTGTCATCATATGCGTGTCCTGTTTCTCGGCACTCACTAGTTTTTGCCCATTGATAATGATTCTTGCCTGAGACAATTTCAACCATCGTGGGTGCCAGATGGCACTTTCTAATTCACAATCATTTCAATATTAATTAGCTGGCAGTTCTCTGTGAAAGGCGCACTCCGTTCGCCACCCGTGCATCAATCCAAAACGACTTGTGGGTTTTTACTTTAGTCTGTGGTGCCGTCTATTGTTAAATGGACTTTAATGTTTGATTGACTCTAGTGCTCAAACTGTCCCTGACATTGCCAGTGGGGACTCCTTCAGTCTGGCCACTGTGATTTGTGACCTCTCATCCTTCCTTGAGCACCTGGTTACTTGCATCACAGGAATGTGTCCCAGCACCAGCCAGAAGTTAGCAACATCCGCCAAGGAGCACTAACACAGCTAGAAACTCTATCTATCTACAGTCCACACCTGTAATTCTAGTACTTGGGAGGCTCAAGCAGGAAGATCAGTAGTTTAAGGCCAACCTTGGCTACATAACAAGTTTAAGGCCAGCCTAGACTACATGAGCCTTTTTCTCAAAACAAACAACACACACACACACACACACACACACACACACACACACGAATGATAAAAAGAAAAGAGAAGATCTGAATGCTGGATTTTAAGTATTCAGAATGCTAGAGACACCGAGACAGAACATAGAAATAGTTAGTTAGGCACTGGGTATGAGGGCTTGTGCTTTTAATCCTAGTACTGCCATAAAGTTCAAGGCTAGCCTGAGCTACACAGTAGGATCCTGGGATGGCTTGGTGGGTAAACACTTTCCTTGCAAGCCTGACAACCTGAGCTCCATCCCAGAAAGCCACTTAAGGGTGGAAGGAGAGAACCATCTCCATAGAGTTGTTCTCTGGCCACCATACACATACTGTGGCGGCGTGCATGTGTGCACACATGGCATACACACGCGCACAAACACACACAGACACAGACATGTAAAAGCTCGTAAAGTTAAGCAACAATAAATTAGAAATTTGGGATTCACTTTTTGTTATCCATTTGAGTGTTTTGTCTCTGGTTTTATGTAATTTAATTTTGGAAATTTAATTTTGAAACATTGCTCTAAATGTCAAAGCTACATGACAATGTATAGTTAGAAGAGTGTCACCTCTGGGCACACATTCCTTCCCTCCTGTTTCTCTCCTGAGTCCTTTACACTGTATTTCTGACCACCATCCATTACCACCATATTGTTGGGGATTATTTCTAATGCTTGGTCTTAATTTGGCTCCCAAAAGCTTTGCTTCCAGATGCTAAGGTTCCCTGCCCCCAGCTGGCTCTGACTGGTAATAAAGAATTGCCATACAGCCAATGGCTAGGCAAGGAGACAGACGGGACTTTTAGATTGCAGGGACAAGGGACCGAGGAGGAAGAACAGACATAATCACCATAATGGACAGCAAGAACAGACTTAAAGGCCTGCTGACATGTAAGATTCAGGGAAAGTGGCCCTAAGGGCCATCCCCCTGGTTGGGTCTGGGGTAGCAGAGATGAAATATAGATTTTTAAAAGATGTTAACTCAGGAATACCAGAGGGGAGTATGTGCCAGCCCAAGGGAGGTTTAGAAGTGCCCAGCCATTGAGAATGTCAAGGCATAACAGAATTAGCTGGTGTGTCTTTCATTTGTGAATCCAGAGCTCTTGGGTGGGTGCAGCGCACACATGACCCACCGGGAACCAAAGCGGAGTAACTAATTCACCACTACACCACATTGCATTAGCTTCTCTTTTAGCTTTACTTAGTTTGGTTCCCCCCCACCCTGTTCTTTATACAAGATCTTGTTGCATAGCTCAAACTGGCTTCAAACTCACAATCCTTCTGCCTCACGCTTTCAGGGGCTGGGATTACAGTTAGGAGAGCCTCCACATCCAGCTTCCAGCTTTAGGCTTTTTTTTTTAAATTTTGTTTTTATTGTGTAAAAATGAACATTACATGTATACATTCCCTTTATTTACCAAAAGATAGCTGCAAGACACAAATTTCTTCTTCTCTTCTTCTTCTTCTTCTTCTTCTTCTTCTTCTTCTCTAAACAAAACACACTGCTTCTCCCTTTCTATCAGACACAGATGTCACTTGCTGGACAGACAGCCCTGTGTGGATGTCTCTGACTGAGCTAATGTTAAGGCACCAAGTTCACCTCCATATTTTTCACTTAGAATCAATACTCAAAAGATTGCTTTGTGCATGGGTGGTTTTTACTTTTTTTTCTTTTTCGTTTGTCTTTATATCTCATGTGTGTCTGCTGTATCTAGTGTAGTGTGTGTGTGTGTGTGTGTGTGTGTGTGCATGTTCATATGTGGATGGAATCAGGTCTCTCCTTCTACTGTACAGCTTCCTGGGATCACGCTCAGGTTGCCAGGCATAACAGCAAATGCCTTTACCCTCTGAACCATCCTGGCAGCCCATTTTCTTAATTTTGGAGGTAAATTTCTAGAGGTGGAATTTCTGACACATTGAGAAAAACACACATAACACTATTTTTAGATAGTGCCATTTATCCCACCAGGGAGTTGTCATGAGCTTGAGTCCCTGTCAGGGATGTGTGAAATGACCTGTTTCCCACCTTCCTGCCCACAGAATGTGCTGTGTAGCATTTGTCATTCACCAAGTTGACTGGAAAGTTAACTTTGGGCACTTCCAGTTGGTTCCCCACTGGGAATGAAGTCAAATGTTTTTTCCTTGCATCTGAGGATACTATATCATTAGCCACACTGCAGCAGACCCCAGGAGCCTACAGCCTACACACAGGATCCTCCCTGCTCTCCCACCTATGTGACCACTCCACCATAGGAGAGGGTGGCCATCCAAAAGCACCTGCAGGAAGAATGAGGTGTTGGGATTTGAGAATGTCACTTGTATGTCTGCTGCCTCTTTCGAGACAGTCCAGACAGGGAAGGAATTGAGGCCACCTGGGTAGCTGTGGAGCTTCTGGGATGAGGAGGATCCAGCCTCTCACGTGGCCCAGCCCCAGACAGTCTGGAGGAGGTGTGGGGCAGTGGTGATAGTAGCTGTCAGGAATGAAGGCTAAACAGCGTTGGCGGAAATCAAAGATAAACTTTCATCCTGTGTGCCGTAGCCAGATGATGCTTGTTATTTCGAGAAGTTTCCCAGAATGGAGCTTGATGCATATCACGATCTTCCAAGGCAAGCTGGGGACGAGGCTTCTGAGTTTCCACTGTTCTTCCCAGCAGACACCCGGACATGTGCCCAAGCCTCACCTCTGTGAGGCATGCTGACATCACAAACACTCACTCTCTCCCTGTTTGGGCAGCCATGTGTCTAGTTGCTGATTCAGCTGTAAGAACTGCCTCCTGCACACACCAAATCCAAGTTCTGTGGGGCTCACCTGGCTATTAGTGGCCCCGTTCTTCCTATGTGCTGTATGGTCCATATTTGTTGGGTACCATTCTCTAACACAACCCTGTAGGGAGCTGAGCAGTCCATCCTCATCTTCAGATGCCATTCAGTAGTGCAGATTTTCTCTGGATGGGAGGGACAAAGGCAAGGCGTTGACAAATCCTCCCTCTAGCACCACAGGAAGGTCAGACTTAAATTGCAGGGTTCCACAGTGCACACCCAGAGAAGAAAGAGAAGCAAAGAGTAGAGTTAGCCTGCCCTGTTGTATGTACAAACTCGTCGTCTGTAGCTACAATGCCTTGCAGGGGTCAAAAGCACTGCAGCTCTGCACGCAGCTGGAAATCATGGCTGCATTCTGCCCTGCTTCCCTCTGCCACGTGCCTGCCTTTGAACTTCTCCACCCTTGAGTCCACAAACCCTTCAGGGCCATTCTTCCTTTTTATCCCCTTGGTCTTTAAAAGGTGGAGGGGGGCATAGATCAGAACCACACAGGAACCTCAGCTCATTTGAGTGGTACCCCTCCCCATCACTGTCTGTTGGGCTTTACTGCAGAATTGAGGAGTCCTTGCTTCCCATATACATACCACGGGACCTTGGGCAACATTCATCACCTCTCCAAGTCTGATTTCTATGTCTCTGAAATGAGTTTAGGAGTAATGTGGCTGGAATTGAGGGCTCTGTTCCTTGAGTGTTTTATGCTAGATTCAAGGAAATTATGTGATGGGTCTAAGTCAGCTCAGTGTATCCCCTCCATGTTCTAACTAGGAGAGAGAGAAGGAAGGAAGGAAGGAAGGAAGGAAGGAAGGAAGGAAGGAAGGAAGGAAGGAAAGAAGGAAGGAAGGAAGGAAGGAAGGGAGGGAGGGAGGGAGGGAGGGAGGGAGGGAAGGAAGGAAAACTGATCCTTCTTTTTCTCCTGCAACCTCTCCACCCTTCCTTCTTTTGGCCACAGTGAGCAACTGGAAACCTCGCAGTCTGGTCTAACTGTTCTCTGGACCTGGAAACCTTGTAGTCTGTATGCCCTATCTGTTCTCAGGGCCCTACCTTTGCTGCTGGCCTTCTTTCCTCTCCTCTTTCACACCTAGTACCAAGTCTCTCCCAGTACTAAGCTAGTGCCTGGGCCAGGTGATTTTCTCTTTCCCTTCTTCCCATTACTGACACCAGCGCTCACTCACACCACTGTGCGGTCTCGCCAGCAATCCTGGCCACACCACTGCCCTCTCACTACACACCCCTACCCCCCCCCCCACACACACACACACGCGCACGCTGCTGCTGCTGCTGCTACTGCTGCTATCCTCTTAAGGAATCCATCCAGTGTAGGTCATGAGGAGGTACCCTCTGGGTTCTAGGATGAAATCCTGCTCCCCCAAGCTCCCTTCTCCCACAGACCATAGTAAGATGCACCTACAGCAACCAGGCTCAAAGAGCACCTGCAGCCTGGCTTCCAGGAAGCCCATCTCCAGGGTTACCCACTGCACCTGCAGAGCACTCCATCCCAACTTCATCTCCATTCCTAGGCACTTAGCTAGGAATATATATATATGCATGTGCACGTGTGTGTGTGTGTGTGTGTGTGTGTGTGTGTGTGTGTGTGTGTTTATTTGGGGGTACTGCCTGCTAGTTTTTAAATGTTCTTTGTGTTTCTTTCACCTTTAAGACTGGAATGTATGCTAGTTTTGTTTTTGTTTTTTTACCTAGGGAAACATTTTTTAACTGGAAGGACTCGTGATTGGGTAGCACAATTTGTAAGTTGGACCTAGAAAAGGAAATAGAGTAGTAGGACTGAGCATCTAATCAAATACCATTTTCATGTCTGAATGTTTCTGATTCTAGGGCATAATGTAGACAGGAAAGGACTAGAGAGAAAGAATCGACTCAAATTAATCTAGCATTAGGCAATATACCAGGAACCACCCAATCGCCTTCTCTTTAACGTGTAGGTTCTTGTCCTAGAGGTATAAAAACAGCCGGCTTCAGCCTCAAGGTGGCAGATAGATCATCATGTTGTCCTGTGGCCAGGTCACCCACTTCAGATAAAAGCATCTCTTCTTTCATCAGCTGAGTAGGTGGCTGAGATGGCTTATCTCTCCATCCACCAGACTGTGTTTGGAGTCACCTAGAAGACACATCCTTGGGTGTTTTCAGGGAAGTTAACTGAGGCAGGGAGACCCATTCTAAATTTAGGTGCCAATATCCTATGAGGTAGGATCTGAGACTGAATAAATAGGAAAAAGGGAAGAGAGCAGAAGTCATCAGCTCCCTACCATTAGGTTGTCTTCCTCAACATGGTGGGTGGTATCCCCTCAAACTGTGAGCCCTTCCTCTCTTATGTCTCATCTGTCAAGAATTTTATCACAACACAAAAGTTACTAACACAACTATTTTCCCAAATTCCCTTGGGAAGACTGATCTCCTGATGTTTGGATAATCATCTCTTTAGGTAAACAGCATCTTTCACTCCAGGAGCTTTACTCTAAAATACGGCACTAAGGGGAACAAACCTATGCCCCCAAAGATTCCATCTCTACTTGCTACCAGGAGGAATATGTCCTGTTTAAGAAAAGTCAGCGTCTTACTAGGTAACCTTGGAATGCCAACTTTAAGATGTGTCCTTGAACAATTAAATTTGTGACTTCATGTTGAGATTGTACTTTGTAAACACTTAGGAGATTAGGGATCATTAAATTTCAAGTTAAATACTGGGAGTGATTTATGAGTGTAGTCTTCAGGGGGTAAGAAAATTCAATTTATTAAGCCATAAAAAGACCTGATGGAATTAATGGTTCAGCATTGTTTTGTTTATACATGAAGTAACACAAGTCCACTAAGGATTTTAAAAACCCATTGGTGCACCAGTCCTGCTGGATGCTGGCCCAGGTGCCTACCATTAACTAGAGAAGTCAAGGCAGCACAAGGCGGCCTGGTCTTACAGGGCAGGTAAGACCACTGGGCTTTGAGGAAGTCTCTCCCTGCTCCCGATCCGATCGTAGAAGGAATTCTCCAGAAACTCCCTGATATCACTAGGGTCTGGAATATCCCTCAGAGGGTTGTGTGTTAAAGCCTTGTTGTTCCTCAGTGTGGCACTCTGGGGAGATGGTGGAACTAGTTAGAGGGTGGAACTAGTTAGAGGTCTTCCAGTTAGTGAGATGTAACCTCAAAGGGCAATATGATAGCCTAAGCCCCTTCTCTTTCTCTACTTCACCTTGATTTACAATATGAGTGTGTTCCGATTTGCCACGTGTTCCCATCATGATAACAGTTGATCAGGAACTAGACTGAACCAAAATACATGTTCTTTTAGGAATCATGTCAGTACTTGACGTAGTGATGCAGGGTTGCTAAGACAGCATAGTCCTTTCTCCTAGTTCACCGCTCCAAGCTGATACCCCAAGTGGGCCAATCATTCATCCACTTGTCAGACCATGACAACAGACAAAACCCAGCCAGGCCTTCATCTTACCGGCTGTGGCTCCATGGTAGAAAGAGGCAGGTGAAGGGGTTAACTATGGTAGTACATGGCTGCAATCCCAGCATTCTGGAGGCAACCAACGGATTGTTAAGTTCCAAGTCCACAGAGTAAGATCCTGTCTTTAAAAAGCAAAGTTCAAGTAAACATTGCTCTAAGAGACTGTAAGACAAAGACTAAAGGAACCCTGAGAGTGTTCAGAAGCACCGCCCACTCCCGTGGGTAGCACCGCCCACTCCTATGGGTAGCACTGCCCACTCCTGTTGCTCCTTCCTGGAAAGAATGCCTGGACCCAAAGGAACTCTGTCTGGTCCTGGGGAGGAGGGAGTGGGGAGGACAAGGCCTGTACAGGATATAAGAGAGCTTTGTCACCAAAGCTGAGTGTGTTCCTCTGCCACACCCATTCTTTTTCTTTCCAAGCTCCCTCCTTCCCTTCCTCTCCCTCCTCCTCATAATCAATATTCCTATCCTAATCCTATCATATTCCTATCATAATCCTAGTTCAGGGAGACTGTAAAACCTCTGAACCTGTTTTGCACATACTTTCCCTGAAGGGTTGGCTCTCCATAGCCAGCAGAAAATTCTTTAAAATAAAACAAAGCAACGAAAAACAAACAAGAAACCTTTGGCTTTAATCTGTCATTGAGGAGCTGGAGGGATGGCTCAGTGTTTAAGAGCACTCGCTGATTTTTGCAGAGATGGAGTTTGGTTCTACTAGACAGTTCACAGCCACTTAAAACCTCCATTCCAGATGACCTGCCATTTATTAATAAATTAAAATAAAATAAATTTAAATAAACAGTTTTAAAAAGTTGTTTGCTGGCTGGGCACGGAGGTCGGTGCACATCGTTCCAGCTCTTAGGACACTGAGGCAGAAAGATCTTGAGTTCTGGGCTATCTAGAACTACAGAATGAGAGTACCTAATTAAAAAAAAAAGTCACTTGTCTATGTTTCTTGAAATATAGCCCCTGAACCTAATGCAGTAGGTAAGTGTTCTGAGACAGGATCACAGACAGTTAGGCATCTCCACCACCGGGCAATGTGGTCCCACCCAAGTGGCCTAAGACACAAGCCTTTGAAGCAGCCGGGACATAGAGAAAACTCACACAGAGACGGTGATCAGGGAGGGTCCTCACATTATGGAATTGTCACAGGACTTCCATCAAGTTCTCTCCTCCCTGTTCTGGTCAAAAGGGGAGCTTTGTTTGTTCTTTGAGATGAGGTCTCACTGTGTGGCCCTTGGCTGCCATAGAAATCACCCTTCTCTGTTTGAGAGACCCAGCCTTTACTGCCAGTTCCAAGGTGGTAGTTTTCTCCCAATACACTGCCATAGAAACTCAGGGATTCGGGGAAGACATGAGGGTGGTGGCCTAGGCATTGGGAGAGTGTGAACATCTGGTCTCACTGCCTTTCTCACCAGCGCTAGCACATTCTAACAAGTAGGTCAAGTATAAAAAGGGACATGGCCCCACCCTCCTACTACAAGTGCTCTAAGGTGGCTGGGAAATAGCATGTCTCCCCAAAGGCTTGTAGGTTGGATGGTTGGTAGTCATTGGTGAATTCAGTCACTGAGTTGGTTGGGTCCTGAGTATGCAAACACGGTAGACTCATCTCCACGGTGGATTCATAATTTGATAATATTGTGGGGGGTTAGGTGGAGGAGGCCACCAGGAACATCTTAGGGATTGCATTTTGTCCCTGGTCTCTTCCCCACCCCTCCTGTGGCATGGACCCCAGCTAGCAACTTTGCTATGATGCTCTGCCTCACCGTAATCCCACAACAATGGAGATGTGCATCCATGGACTGAAACCTTGAGGCAAAATATAGCTTTTGGTCCTAAGTTGTTGGTCACAGATGTTCTGCCGCAGCAGTGAATAGCTGATCAAATGCCATCTAAAAGAATCCCCACTTGCATGGATGACAGCTGGAACTTCTCTTTGAAGAATTCTCTCAACAGAAGCCAAGAGACCATCAACAGAAGCCCAAGTGGTGTTGATCACAGGGAAGCAGCCTTCCTTAAAATTCCCAACCTGATAGAGCCTGTCTTAGTCAGGGTTCTCTAGAGTCATTGTGGAATGTCTCTCTATATTGAGGGAGTTTATTATGATGACTTACAGTCTGTAGTCTAACTCCCCAGCAGTGCTCAGCTGTGAACAGGAAGTCCAAGCATCTAGTAGTTGCTCAGTCCCACGAGGCTACTTGGTTCAGCTGGTCTTCTGTAGAAGTAAATTTCAACAGATGTGCTGGCAAGTAAATGCAAGCAGTGAAGAAGAGCAAATCGTCCTTCTTCCAATGGCCTTATGTAGGTTTCCAGCAGAAAGTATGGCCCAGATTAAAGGCATGTACCACCACACCTAGATCTGGGACTCGCTTTGTCCCAGGTTTATCTTAAACTCAGAGATCTCCTTGCCTTAGTGTCCTGGGATTAAAGGCGTGTACTACCTTGCCTGGGCCTAAGCTTTTCATAGCCACTATGCCTCAAGATCTCCATGCCAAGATCCAGGTCTGACACTCGTGTCTTCCAGCCTCAAGATCTGGATCACAGGTGAGCCCTGCAGCTCTGGATTGTAGTTCATTCCAGATAAAGTCAAGTTGACAACCAGGAACAGCCATTGCATAGTCCTTCAGTGAATTTGGATGTGTCTTTGTGGCTCAGGCTCCCAGCTGTTCTGCTGCTAGTACCTCCAGCAGGTACCCCCTAAAACTTCTCTGCAAGAGCAACATAAAAAGTGAAAAGATAGCTAGTGGTGTTACTCATGGAGGAAGTGCTTGCCTGGCATTCAGGAAGCTGGAAAAGAAGTGATGGGGGCGTGTGACAGCCAATAAAATTGTCACCTAGAGAATGGATGTCGTAAAGCAGAGCCTTCCTGCCTGTTCTCCCTTCCCTGTGGGCCTGTCTGTCACTCTTGTACTTTTTAAATAAACGATACATGCTTACACATCACCCAGAATGCTCGCTTCCTGCCTTCCCCATCCACTAACAGTAAGAAAACTCTAACCTGTGGCCCCAGTTCTCAGGGCTTAGAGAAGGATGCTGGTGGAAAGAAGGTAGCTATGCACCCTCGTGGAAAGGAGAATTACCTGGCACAGGTCCTCGGTCCAGGCAAACACTTTCATCCAATGAATTTTTCTTCAAAAGGAGAAAATATAACCACACTGTTGGAAAGAAGAATAGAAAGAAGATACCCGGGGCCCTGTATTTTGGGGTTTAGTTCTGATTATACCAAGGGATAACAGAAAATAGAACCAGCAGAGGGCGATCTGATCCTAACCAGTTCAATAGAACCAGCAGAGGGCGATCTGGTCCTAACCAGTTCAATAGAACCAGCAGAGGGCGATCTGGTCCTAACCAGTTCAATAGAACCAGCAGAGGGCGATCTGATCCTAACCAGTTCAATAGAACCAGCAGAGGGCGATCTGATCCTAACCAGTTCAATAGAACNCTGATCCTAACCAGTTCAGAGGAGTGAAGCCAAACCCGGAATGAGGAGCTAAGGGTCTCAAGCAAGGGCAGCAATTTGCAGAGGGAGCAGAGGTGGAGAAGGAAAAGAACAAGAGGTTGGGAAGCAAGAGAAGAAAGAAAACCTCAGGACCAGAGCCTAAGTAAGAGTAGGAGAGAAGCGGAGGGTGGGGGGTGGGGGGTTAGAAGGGGGGAACGCTTGGGCAGGGGCAGGGGACTGGGCAGGAAGGGGACTTGGGAAGGAAGAGGGCTTGGGAAAGAAGGGAGCTTGGGCAGGATGTCTTAGGACAATCCCTCAGCCGCCTTGGGTATCTTAGCCCTATCTTTTCACAATGAAGCATTTCAAATTTAAACTGAGGTTTACCAACGCTTACATAGCAGACAACGTTGAGGATTGGTTTCAGGAGTGGGTGTGTTTTTCAGGTACCAGTCCAAAGTTTTGCACTGCAGTTTCTCCCATCGTTCCTTTCTGGAGGAAATGTCTCTGTAGCGAGATCATATTTCAAAGCCAGAAGTAAAAACGAGGTCTGAAACTGTAACTCAGTGTAATGACTCCCTAGTACTTAACAAAAGGAAAGAAAGAGTGCATATTACTCTAAGATACGTGATTGGGCTATTGTCGTCACACAAGGATAGACAACTAACTTAGGCAGTTCTTTCCCATTTATCTGTGACTTGTGATCTGTGAATATTCTTCCAATCAACCTGATGGAGCACCAACTCACTCTAATATATGTATGCATGTTTAAAGATTTTATTTTTTATTTAAAGTATGAGTGTGTGTGTGTGTGTGTGTGTGTGTGTGTGCATGCATCTTGGGAGGGGGGTGTGCATGGGAGTACAGGTGCCTACTGGAGCTAGAGAAAAGAATCAGTTCCCCTAGAGATGGAACTGAAGGTTGTTGTGAGCCACCTGCAATGGGTGCTGGGAATCGAACTCTGGCACTACATGCTCTTAACCAGTGAGTGAGTCATTTCTCCGGCACCACAAAATACGGCTTTGGTGACAAAAAAAAAAAAAAAAATTAAAATTTCTCACCCTACTGGGCTGGTGTCATATTTCCTGTGTCTCCTCTTCACGGTGACCTCCAGGGATGGCAATTTCTGGGGTGAGTTGCTCCCATCTTGGCCGGCAACCTCCTGTACCCTTCCCAGCAGGAGCTGCTGGCCCACATCCTGCTGGGTCAGTTAGCACAGTACAAGTGTATCTACCTAAGGAATGCGTCTTACTGAATGGCATTCAACATTGGTGAACCTCCTCCCCTACTTCTAGCTCTTGACCCACCGAGTTTTCTACCCCACAGACAGGCTTGGGGTCAGACTGGCCTGTGTTCACATCCGGACTCCACTTTTGCCCATCTGTCTGGTTAGACAAAACACTACCTTCCCTGAGCCTCTGTTTACTCATCCACAGAAAGGGCCAGCTACCATCTGGGCGACTGGGAGGACTCAAAAAACAAAGCAAGTGAGGCAGCTGGTGGATGCTATGTGGTAACAAAATACATCTTTTCTTCCAAGTCCTCAATCGCCCTTCATGAGTCTGTAGAACTTACAGACATTATATCCTATCTAATTTGTTTCTGGTTTTGCTTTTACCATTCAAGCATTAAAAACTTCAAATTAAAATTCTTTGGCACCTAGAAAGACGGCTCAGAATTCTAGCAAACTGGTCTTATCCCAGATGACCCTGGGTTAGAGTCTAGGTATCTAAAGAGTTCTCACGACTATCTGTAACTTCAGTTCCAGGAGGATCTGATGCCCCCTTATGGCTTCTAGTGGTACTACATATATGTGATACACACACACACACACACACACACACACACACACACACAGGGAAAACACCCAGATGCACAAAATAATTTTTTTTAAAATTCAAGCATAAGCTAGAGTGTATTAGCTTATGATTATAACCCCAGTGCAAAGGACGCTGAGGTGGGTCAGTATGACTTCAAGGCCAGCTTAGACAGAAAAGCAAGACCCTGTTCAAAATCAAATCAAAACAGAAAAGTTAGCCTTTATTTCAGTTTTCCCAGTTGGTGGCATTTTCCAATTCATGTAAGTTTAAGGAAGGAAAGAAAATATAACATTTGGCTTAAGAGCCTTTGCTTTCAAATTAAAAATAAGAATTGCTTATAAAAAGAATAAATTTTATCAATAGTTCTTGCTGAACAATTTCCAACTTTGCTATTTCAGTTTATTTACTCAATAGCTCATTTATGTTTTAATTAAAATGTATTTATAAGTGTTGTGTTTGCACAAGTGTTTATATGGATGTGTATACACGTGGAGATCCAAGGTTGATACTTGGGGTCTTTCCAGGGTCTCTCCTTGAGCCTGAGGCTCGCGCACTGAGCTAAGCTGGCTGACCTTAGAGCCTGAAGCTCGTTCATGGAGCTAAGCTGGTGATCTTAGAGCCTCAGGAACCCCCTTGGCTCCATCTCACCTGCCTTCCCATGACTAGGGTTTCAGGCATGCGCCAGCGTACCAGGATTCTTACATGAATTTTAGAATCCTAACTCAGAGTTTCATGCTTGATTATTTGGTTCTATGATATTATTTCATTCTTTAAGACAGGATCTCGCTCAGGCCCAGGCTGGACCTGAACTTGCAGTAATCCTGCCTGAGCCTTCTATGTGCTGGATTTACCGGCACAAACCACATCTGGTTTTAACATTCTAATTTGTTCTCCCGTTCCAATCTCTGTCTCTCCATTCCCCTCATGAAGTTTCTGCTCACAACACCTATCCTAATACTTCTGGTGAATTTAACTTTCACTAAGCAGAGCACACACTTAATAACGTGTTCATGCTTGTCGGGGACAGGTGACAGAGCCAGATTCTGAACCCAGCCGTCCATGTGCTAATCCCTGGCATGGTGCCTGTAATGCAGGTGCTATGTGAATCCTGACTTCTTTCCTACCCATCATTCCTACCCACACACATCCATGAGCACCACTAAAACACTACCTGTCAGAACAAAACCACTCCTTACTGTTCTGGTAGGCTTCTGGTTCTGTTATTTAAGAAAAGGCAGATCAGATGGTGGTGGTGCATGACATTAATCTCAGTGTTCATGGCAGAGACAGATGGATTTCTGCGAGTGTGAGGCCAGCCTGGTCTACAGAACTAGTTCTAGGACAATCAGGGCTACACAAAGAAACCCTGTCTCAATAAAACAAAACAAACAAATAAATTAAAGGAGCCAGGCCCAGGACTCTAGAGGCAGAGGCAGATAGATCTCTGTGAGTTTGAGGCCAGCCTGGTCTGCAGAGCAAGTTCCAGGACAGCCAAGACTACACAAAAAAACCTGTCTCAAAAAAATTAATTAAAAGCCGGCATGGTGGCCCACACCTTTAATCCCAGCACTCGGGAGCCAGATGCAGGTAGATTTCTGAGCTCGAGGCCAGCCTGGTCTACAGAGTGAGTTCCAGGACAGCCAGGGCTATACAGAGAAACCCTATCTCGAAAAACCAAAAAAAAAAAAAAAAAAAAAAAAATTAAATTAAATTAAATTAGCTGGGCAGAGGTGGCACACACCCAGCAATTGGCAGGAAGATTTCTGAGCTCAAGACTAGCCTGGTCTACAGAGTAAGTTCTAGAACAACTAAGGCTACACAGAGAAACCCTGTCTCAAAAACCCAAGGAAGGAAGGCAGGCAGGTGGAGCGGGCAGGTGGGCAGGAGGGAGGAAAGGGGAGGAGGAAGGGAGGGACAAGGAGAAAGAAACAAACAAGCAAACAAGCAAAGATCCTTACAAGTGGCTAGAGGGCAGGCCGGGCACAGCACCCATCAGGAAAATGAAAACTCAAAAACCATGATGGTGTCACCTCTTCCAGTCAGAATACCTGCTGCTATCAAAAGGACAAAACCAGCAAATGCTGGCGGGGACCTGAGGCAAATGAAATTCTTAGACACCAGGATAGGGATGTAAGATAGAAAACAATATGCAAGCTCCTCGAGACCCAGAACGACCACGCAAGCCAGCATCCTCAGCCCTTGGTGGAAATCCAAAAGGAAATGAAAGCCCACCATCAGTGTCCCACCCTCCCACCGCAGCACAGTTCACTCAGCCAGATGTGGAAGCAGTCACGGTGTCCATCAAGAGATGAGAGTGTAAAGGAAGTGTATGTATGCACGTGCACATGGGCATGCACACACATGTACAAACAAATACACACACATGGGCACATACATGCACACAAGCACACACATGTACACACACATGCACTTGGGCATGCACATACAAATACACACACACACACACACACACACACACACACACACACACACAGGCACGCACATACAGGAAAACCAGACATTAAAAGGCATGACAGGGATAGGTCTCACACATGAAGGCAAACACCACATGATCTCATTCTTCAGCAGAGAAAGCTAAGTCCTTTTTGCATCTCAGTCTTGGTCATTTTTCCTATTTGTGGAAGGAAACCAAACATTTTTGTTGACTACATGATTTAGGATGCTCACTTATCTCAGGTGCCCAGGGTTGAAACAGCAGAGGTTAATGTAAGGATTTCTGGCCAGCAGTTGGATGGCGGGGACCATGGCTTTCCGCAGTGCAGCTTCAATAGCACATCTGTGTCGTCCTTAGGCAGAAAAAGGCCAAAGAGACAGTGCCTTTTTCCTCTTAGAACCATGCCTGAAAGTCATGTATACTGTTTCTTTTATGTTTCTCCTACAACAACCTTCCAGAACCTACCATCCAATGTTCACTTCAATGTAAGCATCCAAGATGGAGACCACATCAGCTGCTGTGGCTTCCAGGCTGGTGTTTCCGGCTTGTGCAAAACCTCTCCTCGTTGTGTGCTTTGTAAGTTTCAGTGGGATTGGAGAGATCTGGTTGTAAAGCTTAAACTTCTCATCTAGTTCTCCTACCTTCACTCCTCCTACCAACCAGACAGCCACACAAACGTAGCAGCACCGAGTACTAAAAGGAATGTGATGTAGAGATTTTACACCATCCTGCAATAGCCTGTGGGCAATGCTGTAGGACCATAAAAGGCAGCCTGGTTCTTGGTTGAGAACAGCCCGGAAACCTCGGTGACCCTGAGGGACAACAGGCATTTTGACACGCCTCCTGACTGAGGCTGCAGCCCTCCATAATTTTGTGGCCATCAGTCACATAATGGCAATGCCCCAAGCCCCTCCACAGGTAGAGGACATGGCCTGTGGTCAGGTAGCCTGAAGACAGATCTCCATTTTAATAAGGTACCTAAAGACCTAGAGGCTTAGCCAATAAACTCCCCTTCCCAGGCACTCCTCCCTGCAAAAGGTATTTAACCTCAGGCCAGCCCACCCTAAGAAAGTAGGGCATAGTTTTACTCATGACCACTCTCCGCCATGACAATAAATGTCTTAAAACCATGGACTGCCTTTTTTATAGAGATCCGTGGAACAGGCTTTCATTTAAAGAGCTGGCTATCTAATCTCCTGCAGAAGGCCTCTCTGCACTCCCAGCCACAGCTTCCACCAAGCCAAGCCAAGCCAAGTTGCCCGGCTGAATAAGCTAAGGATTCTCCTCCCTGTGGGACCCCTCCTCTCCTTTCTCCTTGGGCACTGGGCTAGATCCAGCCCACAGCACCCCCTCCCCCATTCCTTTCTCAGCTCTTTCAAGGCCTAGATTTATCCCAGGCAGGCTCACTGATTGGCAGTTCAGTGTCTATGAGCCCCTATGGGCCCAGGTTAGGTGATTCTGTAGGTTTTCTTGTGGTGTCCTTGGCTCCTCTGACACCTTCAATCCTTCCTCCACCTCTTCTATAGGATTCCCCAAGCTCCATCTAATGTTTGGCTGTGGGTCTCTACATCAGTTTCCATCAGGTGCTGGGTGAAGCCTCTCAGATGACAGTTATGCTAGGCTTCTGTCTGCAAGTATAGCAGAATGTCAGAGGTGGGCTCCCTCTTGTGGTCTGGGTCTCAGGCTGGGCCAGATATTAATTGGTCCTTCCCTCATCTTTTACCTCTGCACATCTTGTAGGCAGGACAAATTGTGGGTCTAAGGTTTTGTGGCTGGGTTGACATCCCCATCCACAACTTCTCCATTGGAAGTTGTTCCCGGTTACAGCAGATGCCAGTTCGGGATACCTGACCGCCATTGCTAGGTCACCCTCATAGATTTTGGAGAGCTTCTTATTTATGTACTGAAACTCTAGGTAAAGAAGCAGGGCAGGGCAGGCATGGTTAGCTGATGGATGAGTTTGCAGAGTCAGCCTAGGGACTCTCCTGGGCTTAACTGCAAGGCTTCCCAGAGGACCAGAATCAACAGCTTTGCTTTGTTTTACACATCTCTGGCGGCTCTGCTGAAGTCAGGATGGAAACAAATGCTGAGACCAGGCTTCTCTGCCAGCATCTGTACTCGCGATGCTGTGCAAGCATGACTCTGCTCTTCCCAGACTGTTTACAAGGGCTTTCCCTTCCCCTCCCCTCCCTTTTTGTAAAGCCTGTCTCTGCCTCCGTTAACTCTGGCTACCAGTTGCCTTCTTTGCATATCTGAAAGCAGCTTCGGTTTTCATACAAATCGCTAAGTAGTATGCAAAAATAGATAACCAAATAACCGACTTATCCATTGAGGACGAATGGCTTTTGGCCTGGTTGGTTTGTGAGACAGACTCTGTAACCTAGACTAGCCTCAAACTCAAAGTAATTCTTTGACCTTCACCTCCCAAGAGCTGGTATTACAGGCATCACGGATAATATTAACCCACCTAATCATTTATAGAACTCTATGAGTGATAGTATTAAAGTAGTCCCAATTTACAGAAGAAGGGAAACTGAGACATGGGATGAGTAAGACACTTTTCCAAATTAGACATCCAGTTAATTGGCACAGCCATACTGTCTTTAAATCACACACTGACTCAAGAACCATGTGCACAGCTGCTAGATTTTATTAAATTCCCCACACTATCTCCTCTCTGCTTACATCCAAGGGACAAAACTCTTGTTGGTTACTCTCTGAAAGAAAGAAAGAAAGAAAGAAAGAAAGAAAGAAAGAAAGAAAGAAAGAAAGAAAGGGTATATTTATAAAAGCTGGAGTAGCTAGCTCCTAAAATCAACACTTACATGGCCATGGCACTAAAATTTGCCTGGTTTTATCTTTACTTTATTCATTCATTCATTCATTCATTCATTCATTCACTTACTTACCTCCCTATTTATTCTGTAATGGAGATTCACACATACCATAGCCCATACGTGGAAGACACAGGAGGGAGCCAGTTCTCTCCTTCCTCTGTGCGGTTTCCTGGGGAGTGACCTCAGGTCCTCCAGCTTGAAGACAAGCAACTTTGTCCACTGAGCCATCCTGCTGACCCTTGCTCCATTTTACAGCACTCCCTCCATCTGTGCACAGTGAAGTGTGCAAGCCCACGCATCTTCCTGCCACAATAACTCTAACTAGAATATGTTAACAAAGACATAATTTAATTCCAGGCCCAAGTGAGAATGATACTCAGTTGGTCACATGACGATGGCATTTGGGACAATAGGGAGCTTTGGCTTTCCCTCATGTATCTGTTATCCTCGGAAGTGATTTTGCTTGTACTTCCAGCATTATTGTCCCACTACAGAATCTTAAGGTTTACAGGCCCCCCAGGAAGCACAGCATTATAGAATGATTGTAGGGCTGAGGAGATCTTTTGAGGTCTTCCATCTCACCCCTTGCCTTGCAGCAGCTCCATGAAGAGGCTGAGTCCCAGAGAAGTGAGAGGTCTCATCTAAGGTCCCCTCAGACAGGACCAAGTGGGGCCTGGACCTTCCGGTATCCAGGGTACATGTCTAGGTCTCCCTTTTCTTACCAGCAGAACCAGGGTGCAACCAGGAATGAATGAAACCAGTTCTCATTCATGATTTCCAGGGAAATTTTGCTCCCTCTATAAAAACGTGTTCTCCGTTCTCATTGAATCAGTTACACTGGTAGACTGGAGACGTGTGTGAAAAGAAGTATTTCCTCAGGGGCTGAGTTTTCAGCTCTGTCCCCTCTCTCTGTCTCTCCTCAGTGACCTCAAGCTCAAACAACCTTCTCATCTGTCTCACCTTTAAAGATGGCCACGGAGAGAGCAGAGGCCTGCCACTTCAAAAGTCCAACACAATCTAAAACCCATCCTTATCATTAGCCCACATCTCTGGCTCTGTAATTTAATGCTGGTTTCTTTTGATTTGCTACCCATAATTGGTAGCACTAAGAAATCACGTTGGCAGTCCTTCGTAGCACGGTTATGATAATCAACAGCCACGTTTTGCCTGTAAAAAAAAAAAAAAGTGAATCTTGGAGATCTAACAATACTTAAGGATAGATCTTTTAGGGGAGGAATCTGGGGTTGTGAATTTAGAAGGCAAAACCCTCAGGCCCATCAAGACGGTGCGCCCCAGTGGTGAAGCTGACAAGAAAGGACGGGCCACCTAAGCAAGGTCGCCTCGCGTGGCGTGCAGGAAATCCTAAGCTCTATCCTCAAGGTTCCCTGATCTGGATACGGTGGTGCATGCCTGTCACTCCAGCACTAGGGAGGTGCAGACAGAGTCACCAAGGTCACCCTTGATAGTGAGCTTCATACCAACCTGGGCTACATGAGGTCTTGTCTCAAAAATGGAGGGAAAAAACATTTAAAAAGGAAGCAAGCATTAAGTCTACAATCTACCTTTCTCCCATGTGTCTGAGGCTAGACCTGGGGCGAGGTAGCCTGGGGACGAGACTTATGGTCACTGCAAGTAATCCCAGAGTCCCAGCATACTTTCCTCCAGGTCTCCTTACCTGAGAAAAAATTGTGTCCTTGCCTTCTAAGGAGAGGCTCTGAATCCCTTCTTGGGGTCTGATAGACTGCCTGGGTCTCAACCCTCAGGTCTCTATCATGGTGCATTTTCAGGGCACAGGTGACTTTGGAGTCCCATGGTTCTGGGCCTGACATCCAATCCACATTGACCTACCATGCAATTTGGACACGCTGTGCTATTCTGCATCTTTGTTTCCTTCCTTGCACAACTGAGATGATGAGCTGTCTTCCTAGCTTCATGAAGTTTAAATAAGCCCAGCACAGATAGACCCTTACTAAATTATCCTTTACTTTCCCCCCTCGAAGGCACTCCCTACGTCCCAAACTCCCTACGTCCCAAAGGGGAATCAATCTTTCTCATCCTTCCCTCGGGATGCTCCCTGTGGGAGCTGAGGTCATCCTCTAGGATGATCTTCTTCAGCAGCTGGGTGGGGTCGGCTGATGGTGCTGTTGGCAGTCCTCTCAATGATGGACAGAGAGAGCTTCCTTCATGAGTATGAGGATGGCCCTGAGTGATGGAGCCAGACAGGATTTGACTTCTGAAGGCACCTGTAAGACACCACTCTTTGTAACATGTTATTCTTTACCATTTAAACACTGCTACCCAGTCTTCCTCTACTCACTAAACCTCAAACTCAGGAGGCGAGGAAAAAAAACTTCAGAACTTTATCCAAGAAGCAAAATGGTTTTATATCTATTTGTTCAAAACGTTTCTGATTAGACAGAGGCAATCCATTGCTTTTTCATTCACCTAGAGACCTCGTGTTGAACAGCAGGCAGATGCCTAGGATTTAGTACCTGTGTAGCTATGGCCTTAGATCTATTGACCACCCCCTTAAAAAAAAATCGTGATTTATTGAGAGATAAGTTACATGCAATAACCTATTTAAAAGCATGCGACCCGGGCTGGCGAGATGGCTCAGAGAATAAGAGGACTGACTACTCTTCTGAAGGTCCTGAGTTCAAATGCCAGCAACCACATGGTGGCTCACAACCACCAGTAATGAGACCTGACGCCCTCTTCTGGTGTGTCTGCTCCAGTGTACTTACATATAACAATAAATAAATCTTAAAAAAAAAAAAGCATGTGACCCCCTAGGTTTGTGAGTCAGAGAGTTGAGTAACTATTAGCGTTTGTTTTAGAGGTCAGAGGTCAAATGCCTTCCTCGATTGCTTTCCACCTGATTTTGTCGATACAGGAATTCTAAATAAACATGAAGCTTTTTAATTAGGCTAAGCATGTTGGCCAATGGAATCCATCTGTATCCACCTGCTGCAGATATGCTGGGGGCCCCTGAGCTCAGGTCCTCAAGCTTAGAAAGTTAGCCCTTTACCCACCAAGCCATTTCTACAGCCTCTAATTTTAGAAAATTTCATCACATATAAAGAAATCCTAAAGCATTACCAGTTATTTGATACTTTTCCCAACCCATTCTGTCCAGCACCCCCCCCCCTCGGCCATAGACATAGACTGTTTTCTGTTTTTACAGACTTACCTACTCTGGATCTTTCGTGTAAATGTAAACAAGTTATATATTCTACTGGGCATAAAATTATTATCAGAGTTGCATAATTATTATCAGAGTTGCATTAGGTACCAATAGCTTTCCTTGTGTGGTCAAATAACATTGCATTGAAGAGATCTAACATACACTGTTTATCCATTTGCCAGCTAATGGGTTTCAAGTATATTTAGGGTACTTTTCCTTTGGGGTAATTATAAACAATTAGAGAAACATACTTAAGCAAGCTTCTTTTTAAAAATTATTTATTTTCATTTTATGTGTATGAGTGTTTGCCTGCAAATATGTATGTGTATCAGATTCATGCAGGACCTGCAGAGGCCAGAAGAGGGTGTCAGATCCCCTGGAAATGGAGTTAGAGTTGGTTGTGAATTTCAGTGTAGATGCTAAGAACAAAATCTGGCTCTTAACTCTGAGCCATCTCTCTCTCCAGCACTTGAGCAAACTTCTTTATCAGAATGTTCTCATTTCTCTTATATAAAGTGATATAAAGCCACATGAAAGCACTTCAGTCTATGAGAGACCACATGTACAAACATGGCTCCCATAACATTATGCCGCCCAATGATGTCTCAGCTGTCTTAGTTTATGTAAACACACTTTGTGTTTGTACTAAGACAAAAATGTCTTAATATTACCTTCCACAGAGCTCAGCCTATCACTAGGTGACATCTGACTTTAGGGTCTCCAAAGCAAACCCGGAATGTGAAGGTTGGGAGGGTGAGTTTAAGGATTTTTAAAAGTACAATCTGAAGAAATTATGGCACATGGCTTTGCTCTTTTAAGCCTAGCATCCTAGAAGTTGAGCCGGGTCCGGGTGGCTTGCTGGTCACACTACTCAGAAGTTGGGATAATGACCTGAGTGCCCAGGGGATGGGGAGGGGGGGGGGTTTCCACTGCCCTTTGATGGGTCTGTGTGTAGGCTGAGGAATGGCTGTCAGTCTTTCTCTTGGGCTCACCTGTTTGCTCCTGAGTGAGTCCAGGCCGGTTGCTTGCATTACCAGCATGGCTGGTCAACCCAGGCAGATGTATGATTCCATGGGTTCTTTGTGTCTGTGTCTTCCCAACTTCTGTTAAATGTCTGAATGTTCCGCATGGTGTAGGCTACTACTTACTACTGGCTATATCATGAGCTATGAGCTTCCTCGGAAATTCTCCACCAAAAATGCCTGGTTAGCTGGGAATGACAGCACACACCTTTAATCTCAGCCCTGGGGAGGCAAAGACCAGTGGATCTCTGTGAGTTCCAAGAAGTCCCAGCCTACACAGAGAATAGACAGCCAGAGAGCTACAGAATGATACCCTGATTTAGAAACCGTTCCAAATAAGGCTATTTCATTAGAAAGATCAGGGAAGATTTTTGCCTTGAATTACATTCGGGACGGAGCTTCTGCCTCAGTACTCAGGGGCCAGGGGTATAGGGAGCAGCTCATTTTCTTCCTGAGCTAGCTAGTGGCACGTGATTCTATAAGCAGACACAAAGGACAGGAGGGTGGGAGGTAGGAAGCAGAACCGCTGGGCTTCCGGATTTTAGAATCCCAGGATGGAACTTCCTCCGTGTAAGCAATCTGGGGAAGAGCCAGCTGCAACCCGGTATTCTGGGTCTGGTGCAGTTGGAGTTGAAACTCTACCCTCAGAGCTGGTGTGAGGTGGAGGGTATCAGGGGATGGAGGAGGAGGGGGCGAGGAGAGTGGGAATCACAGCTGCTTCTGCCGCCTCCATTGCATCTCAGTGTTGGGCGTGGGTGGGGAAGGCGGCTGTTTGCTGTTGGCTTGCCCTTCCCAGGGGTGAAACCACAGCCCTATGGGAAATGGAGTGGCAAGAGCCCCCTTGAACATCCTACCCAGAGTAGAGAACTTGGCATAGAATATTCTCTAGAACTAGGGTGCAGGGGTGGGGGTTGGGGGGGGCAGGGTACACAGAGAAAACAGCCACTCATATGCCACAGACTCCCACTGAGCCTTGTTGAGACTGAGATTTAGAAAATGTTCTTGTCAGGATGATTCTCCATTTGCTGTGTGTCCTTGAGACAGCCGCTGAGAATGTTGCCTGGTGTATCATTTTCTCCAGTCAGATGGTTGTTTTGTTTTGGGAGAGAAAGACGCTTCAGTGTTCTGCCACTCTGGAAGGAAATCTCAATCCACACTTAAAAATTAAAATGGTTGTCGATTTTGCTTTTTGAATATCTACCTTTGTGAAGCCTCTGGTTGTATTACACACCTTTCTCCCTGATGTGGCTAGGTATCCAGCAGAGGCGACTTAAGGGAAGCAAGGTTCATCTGTGCTCAGGGTCCAGGAGGGTCTGCTCCATCATGGCAGGGCACAGCAGAGGTTGTGACAGCAGGGACAAGTGACTGGGACTCCCACATGCCACAGACCAGGAAGCAGAGCAGGAGCTGCTGAACCTACTGCCTTTTTCCTCCCCACCCCCAGGTTTTTACTCAGTCCTGGTAACCAGCTCAAGGAGGGAGGGGGGAGTGGAGGGAGAAAAGAAGGGAAAAAGGAAGAAAGAAAGGAAGGAAGTTGCAATTCAATAATAAAAAATGCCCAATGACACTCCTGAAAAAAGACATGCAAATGAGTAATGAGCACATAAAAAGATGTTCAACATCATTAGGCCTAAAATTTTAAATAATAAAAAAAAAAAAAAACCACAATGAGATTCATCTCACAACCAATAAGTTAATAGCTCAAACACACACACAATAACATGTGTTGGCGAATATGTGGACTAATCCCAGGAGCCTGGGATCACCCATCGTTAATGGCATGCTTTTGTACATTCACAAGGCCTTGGGTTCAACCCCAAAACCAGACCTGGCTTCTGCCAGGCAGGGTGGTCCATCCCTGTAATCACCAACTCTTGGGAGGCAGAGAGCTATGTAGCTTAGAACTTAAACTCCTTGATGTTGTCCTTCAAAAGCAAAAGACAAGCAACAAGAATCTGCCCAACAGTGCTAGACATATCACTATAAAAGGGAGTTTTGAGCACCTGGCATCACGGTGCCAAGGATGCTTCAGTTAGTTATGGGGCAACTAGTTGCCGAGGAACACGCTGCAACCCAACTCAGGGAACAAGTCCTGGGCCTCTCTCTCTGTTGAGCCTCTGAGAGCTCCTTGCTGGAAGATCTTTGAGTGTGTGCCCTTCCCCCAGCCTTGAGCAGGCTGGCTCAGACCTAGCTTGCCCCAGCCAGCTAGCCCACCTAGGGTGGAGTCTTCCGACCTGGGTAAAGTCTATTGTCCTGCCACATCTGTGGTTTCCTCCAAGGGGCCACCACTGCTGAGAGGCTGAATCTGTTTTCCTGATGCGATCCTGACAAAGCAAAGAGATCTTGGCCTGGTGGGGGATGGGTCCCCACACGTCTATAAGCTCACACTCAGAAGTAAACATTGGCCTTGATCAGAGATCTTGGCTTGGCCTTTCCCATTCAAAAGCCCATCCAAAGCCCATCTTTCCTTTCAGGAACTCAGTAACCCGTGGTCGCTGGCAGGAACCCCAGAAATCTCCTGAAACTTAAAAGATCAACTCCTGAGACACAGCTCCTCCAACAAAGCTACGGCCCCCAATCTTTCCCAAATAGTTCCACCAACTGGTAGCGAGATATTAAAAATCCTATGGGAGCCATTATCATTAAAAACACTATAATCACCACCACCACCACCCCTATATGTCAACCATAAGCGAGTAATTAAATAATTTGTAGTGATTGATAGGTTGATTATGGTAACTCATTTCCTTTAGACTCATAGATTAGACCACCACAGTCACCCAGAGAGAGCGCTGGAAAGGGTATGGGTTGTTTAAGAAAGCAAGTTCATTACTCACTAAAGCAATTTAGTTTATCTCTCTGAACTTTTATTTTTCTTATCTACAAACTGAGAGTTTAAAACACTGGCTGGGATTCGGGGAATAGCTCAGTGGTTTGTTTTTGCCTAGCATGGGCAAGGGCCTAGGTTGGAGCCCTAGTGCTACAATAAACAGGCAAACAAGCTAGGCACAGTGAGTTTTTCCCTGAATCCTAGCACTCGTGAGGCTGAGGGAGGATGACTGCCACAAGTTCGGGGTTATCTGGGACTATACAGTGAAATCTTGTTTTCAAAAACTGAAACAAATCAACTGTTTTCTCTGCTGTGTGGTTATGAGGTGCGAGACAACCTTGTAAAAGGCTCAGCACATTCAGGAAATATAAGATATTGTCGTCAGTGTGTGTGTGTGTGTGTGTGTGTTTAAAGAACTTCTAAAAGACAAAGTGTGATACAAAAAGTTGCTTATAATAAAATTCTGGCTAGGGCTGGGTACCTCAGTGATGGCTGCTTGCTTCTCCTGCACCAGGCCTTGGGTTCCATTCCCACCCCTAAAACAACTGAAAATTAAAAATAGACAATTATAATGGGAGATGGGGGAGTTTAAACATGACTTAGGTTCCTGTGCTCTCTAAATAGGAGACCTAAATACCATCACGGGCCACTTACAGCCCAAATAACATGGCATTTTAAAATACTGTATTAGAGTATCTGTTATAGGAATCCATGCTGTGCAAGATCTCCTTGAGCATTTCTAAAAGTCCCTAAAGGCACCTCAGAGTTAGCCCATATCCCCATATGAAAGGTCTGTCCACTAAGCACCCTGTCATCGTAGAGCGGCCTCTTGGTCCTGTAGAAGACCTGGGCCTGCTGCTTCTGGAACATACTCGGTGGATTCTTTGGGAGTTTGCCTTTAGACACAGGGTATCAGCTGGGCTGGCCTTGATCTTGATATGTAGTAGGAGCAGATCTTGAGCTACATCTGCGTCTACTTTTCTAGGGCTGGGATTATAGGTGTGAGCCACCACTACCCGTTCTGAAGGTTTGTATTTTATATCCTGTTTGGGGTTTTCATTTCCTTTAGACTCACAGCTGGCTTGGAACTCACTTTGTAGCCCATGCGGGCCTCAACCTTCTGACAATCCCCTGGCCTCGGCCTCCCAAGTCCTGAGATCGTTTAAGCATGCTTCTTGGTGCTGTGGTTTCAGGTTTAGTGCAGATAGCCTGCAGACGGTTTTCCTGTATCCCAGAAATAACTCTACTGTTTGTCTGGATTAGTTGCAGGTAAATATCATAGTGTTGAATACTGTGTATGGCACAGACACAAGTGTTTGGATGGCTTCATCCAGGAGAGGAGACACCAGATAGTACAACCAACCCAAGAAGAAATCCTAAGGTACGTATGATTGCCAGTAAGAGGATTCCTCAGCTTAAGGATGTTTCCTCCCACAAAAGTCAAGGGGCTCAGCCCTATTCCTCCACCACAGCAACAAAAGAGAAAGAATCTTTGTACAGAACTGGATTGTATCCTAACCAGATACATTTGTAGCCACTGTGCAAACTAGGAAATGCAATGGAGCACTCAATATGATTGATTGGCATTTAATCTCAGAAAGAGGCAAAGTCAGAGAACTCTGCAAATAATGCCCCAGCACTGAGTGACCATAAGGGAAGACGTTGGCACAGAGGAAAGCATTCTCCTGGACATCAGATCAATATAGACTGCAGAATAAGGCAACAGAAGCGAAGAAAACTAAACGGTGGGTTTTCATCCATTTGTCTCTTTTCTTCTCGTTGACTATGCTGGTTGGGAGTTTTGTGGGGAAACTCCCACCATCTGGGCCAATGCAGCACATGCGGCTGTGTATGATCATGTGATTCGCTTGCGTAAGCCTTCTAACTCAGTTCTCTTTGGGGTGTGATTGGATGGGTGAGTGGTAACTTGAATGATTGCCTTGCCTACCACCTGTCAGGGGACAGCTAAGCTGCCGTCTCATTCCAGTGAGACGTTAAATAATTTAAGGAGAAACTACCCATCTATATGAACATTGAATGGTGCACTTAGGACAAGATACTGTAGGCTTTCAGGCAGGTGAGGGCTAGACTGATGGGTTAGAGAGAAGGCTATCCCTGTACTATATCAAGTTGAATCAGTGAGCAATTAAGATGAATCAATCCTGTACTTTTTTTTTTTCATTTTTAATGATCTGGAGTCATCTTCTGCTTCCAGCTATAATGGAACACCTGAGACTAGATTGGTCTCCTCTCAAAAGCATCTGCAAAACGACACAAAATAGATAACTGTTTTCAGGGAAAAAGCAAATGATCTCTGAAAGGTAGGAAACAGAGTACTCTGTCATTGCTCCAGGGGACAATTCTATAGTCATGAAATAGGATGGCAAGCTCAGAGACAGAGACAGAGACAGAGACAGAGAGACCCATTGAGCAGAGTCGGCAAGGAATAAAGTTCATGAGCTGTGGAAACCTGGCTTGCCCAGGGGGTACTAAAGTTAAAAGAACTGCATTAAAGGAAGGAGTCCAAGAGTCTGCCTGTATCCTTCCAGATTTCTGGACAACCAAAAAGCTGAGCATGTCCCGGGAGAAACCACACAAGTGTAGCTTAGAGCAAGCACTACAGGATTGAAAGAAAATGGTAACACTAGAGGTCTTAGAGCTCCTGATTGTGATCTCCGGTTCGTCCAGCTCCTCTTGCGGTCCCTTTGCTTCATGTATTTTAGTGCCGTGTTATTAGGTACACGTATGCTGAGTTTGCTGTGTCTTCCTGAAGTATGGACTCTTTGAGGAATATGGTAATGTAATGTTACAGGACACAGATCTATGACCTCAGATTTCCTGTATTCTAGAAGAAATTAGGAAACAGAAACTAGGGACAGAAATGGAGTTTGATCATGCAGTTTGATCATGCAGTTTGATCATGCAGTTTGATCATGCAGTTTGATCAAACGAGGGGGAAAGAATGTAATTTCTCTCTCCTGTGCTGTGTTAGTCTTACAGCTACAGGAATCCATGAGCTAAAGGCCAGAAGATAGGCTTGGCTGTGAGATCAGTTCGCTGTCCTTTGTGGGGAAGGTGGCTGGCCTTACATTGTCTCCAGCGTCTCTGTTCTCAGCCTGGAGAGTCTGTTATATTTTATAAGCTATGCTATCATAGATAGAGATTTTTATTTAGATCCAGGCCTGATGAAAATAGGGTAGATATTACATCTTAGAGAGGCCCCCACTTCATCCCTCCCATTTTCAAAGGAGAGAATCAAAAGGGACCTTATGGGTCATGAGAGAGGAGGGGCCATCTCTTTATCTGCATGCCTAGCAGAGCTGTCTACCAATCCATCCTTTCATACATGAGTGTAGGGCAGAAACCTTATGAAAAAAATTTCCTCGGTGGCCAGCTTCAAGCTCCAGTTCCTGTCTACTTGTTCAACATGCTAACTTTATAAGTGAGCAAGGGCAATAGTCTAGTAGAAATAGGCAGGAACACATGCACCTCTTTAGCATCTAGAGTAGCTGGCTTCCCTGCCCTGCCCAAGTACCAGCCTATTTTTCCCCAACAAGACATCAGCTAACAATAGCAGTGTAAAGTACCGCAGAGCAAAAATCTCTACGTGAGGCTGTGGTGGTAAATGCCTGTAATCCAGCTAATGGGGAGGTTAAGGCAGGAGAACAGCAAGTTTGAGGCCACACAAATACATTCAGCCTGATTTGTAGCTATTTTAACATTCTTTTCTGAAGATATTTCTCTATAAAAGAACTATCCATCTATTGTTAGCCATCACAACAAATATACATTGTGCTAGTATTTTTGATTCTTACTTAGCTGGTAAAAGGCTCCCAACAGATTCTAATCTGTCTATCCTGCCTCAAAGCCATGGCAGCAGTAAGAACCTTGGGGCCCCCTTGCAGACTCAGAGCTGTTGCGGGTGGTTGCTGGCTCCCATTGTTATTCAAAGAACTGAAGAAGGGCACGACTGCAAAGTAGCTCAGGGGCTCATTCAGAAGGGAGTTCTGCTAACCAGGCGGTACAGAGTAGCCGCTCCAGCAGGCAGTCAGCTCCTCCAGCTGGAGAGCTCAAGGGTAGTGATTATTGTCTGCGGCTGGAGCAGGAGGAGGAGTTTGTGGCTAAGGAGTATCCCGCACATGACTGACAGGATGATGGAAAGCATCTGCTCTGCTCACTGTGCATATCTCTTTTCCTCGAGCATCAGATGTTAATCATATGCACATCCAATCATGCATAGGCACAAGGCAGCAGATAGGGGTGAACTCAACTTGAGAGTTCACCCAGCAAACACAATATGACTGAGATTGTCCCCAAACGAGTTCCAGTCCCCTCTCCTGAGTTCCCAGATATGATCTGAAAAAGTCTTAATGAGAAGTGGCCCATAAAAGCAGTTATCAAGTTAGTATCAGAGAGCACTGTTGGAAGCAGGGTATGTGTATGTAGCTTGATGCAGGGTCCTAGGCTGCTAGGTGCACTGTCAGATGGGTATGTGCACAGCCCAAGCCAAGGGGAATCCTAGGTTGTTAAGTTTTCTCTACACCTGCCTGCCTGCACGCTAAAACTGATCAATTAAACGACTCTTTGACCAGGCTCACTTCAGTATCAAGCCTATTGACCTCT
>LR750275.1:330337-513321 GCA_902729485.2 Mus minutoides
TGAGGTGTTGGGATTTGAGAATGTCACTTGTATGTCTGCTGCCTCTTTCGAGACAGTCCAGACAGGGAAGGAATTGAGGCCACCTGGGTAGCTGTGGAGCTTCTGGGATGAGGAGGATCCAGCCTCTCACGTGGCCCAGCCCCAGACAGTCTGGAGGAGGTGTGGGGCAGTGGTGATAGTAGCTGTCAGGAATGAAGGCCAAACAGCGTTGGCGGAAATCAAAGATAAACTTTCATCCTGTGTGCCGTAGCCAGATGATGCTTGTTATTTCGAGAAGTTTCCCAGAATGGAGCTTGATGCATATCACGATCTTCCAAGGCAAGCTGGGGACGAGGCTTCTGAGTTTCCACTGTTCTTCCCAGCAGACACCCGGACATGTGCCCAAGCCTCACCTCTGTGAGGCATGCTGACATCACAAACACTCACTCTCTCTCCCTGTTTGGGCAGCCATGTATCTAGTTGCTGATTCAGCTGTAAGAACTGCCTCCTGCACACACCAAATCCAAGTTCTGTGGGGCTCACCTGGCTATTAGTGGCCCCGTTTTTCCTATGTGCCGTATGGTCCATATTTGTTGGGTACCATTCTCTAACACAACCCTGTAGGGAGCTGAGCAGTCCATCCTCATCTTCAGATGCCATTCAGTAGTGCAGATTTTCTCTGGATGGGAAGGACAAAGGCAAGGCGTTGACAAATCCTCCCTCTAGCACCACAGGAAGGTCAGACTTAAATTGCAGGGTTCCACAGTGCACACCCAGAGAAGAAAGAGAAGCAAAGAGTAGAGTTAGCCTGCCCTGTTGTATGTACAAACTCGTCGTCTGTAGCTACAATGCCTTGCAGGGGTCAAAGGCACTGCAGCTCTGCACGCAGCTGGAAATCATGGCTGCATTCTGCCCTGCTTCCCTCTGCCACGTGCCTGCCTTTGAACTTCTCCACCCTTGAGTCCACAAACCCTTCAGGGCCATTCTTCCTTTTTATCCCCTTGGTCTTTAAAAGGTGGAGGGGGGCATAGATCAGAACCACACAGGAACCTCAGCTCATTTGAGTGGTACCCCTCCCCATCACTGTCTGTTGGGCTTTACTGCAGAATTGAGGAGTCCTCGCTTCCCATATACATACCACGGGACCTTGGGCAACTTTCATAACATCTCCAAGTCTGATTTCTATGTCTCTGAAATGAGTTTAGGAGTAATGTGGCTGGAATTGAGGGTTCTGTTCCTTGAGTGTTTTATGCTAGATTCAAGGAAATTATGTGATGGGTCTAAGTCAGCTCAGTGTATCCCCTCCATGTTCTAACTAGGAGAGAGAGAAGGGAGGGAGGGAGGGAGGGAGGGAAGGAAG
Source organism: Mus minutoides (assembly GCA_902729485.2). Lineage (NCBI taxonomy): Eukaryota > Metazoa > Chordata > Mammalia > Rodentia > Muridae > Mus > Mus minutoides. The sequence continues at coordinate 331,677 of LR750275.1, forward strand.
GAAGGAAGGAAGGAAGGAAGGAAGGAAGGAAGGAAGGAAAACTGATCCTTCTTTTTCTCCTGCAACCTCTCCACCCTTCCTTCTTTTGGCCACAGTGAGCAACTGGAAACCTCGCAGTCTGGACTAACTGTTCTCTGGACCTGGAAACCTTGCAGTCTGTATGCCCTCTCTGTTCTCTGGGCCCTACCTTTGCTGCTGGCCTTCTTTCCTCTCCTCTTTCACACCTAGTACTAAGTCTCTCCCAGTACTAAGCTAGTGCCTGGGCCAGGTGATTTTCTCTTTCCCTTCTTCCCATTACTGACAGATGGCTTATCTCTCCATCCACCAGACTGTGTTTGGAGTCACCTAGTACACACATTCTTGGGTGTTTTCAGGGAAGTTAACTGAGGCAGGGAGACTCATTCTAAATTTAGGTGCCAATATCCTATGAGGTAGGATCTGAGACTGAATAAGTAGGAAAAAGGGAAGAGAGCAGAAGTCATCAGCTCCCTACCATTACTGTGTCTTCCTCAACATGGTGGGTGGTATCCCCTCAAACTGTGAGCCCTTCCTCTCTTATGTCTCATCTGTCAAGAATTTTATCACAACACAAAAGTTACTAACACAACTATTTTCCCAAATTCCCTTGGGAAGACTGATCTCCTGATGTTTGGATAATCATCTCTTTAGGTAAACAGCATCTTTCACTCCAGGAGCTTTACTCTAAAATACGGCACTAAGGGGAACAAACCTATGCCCCCAGAGATTCCATCTCTACTTGCTACCAGGAGGAATATGTCCTGTTTAAGAAAAGTCAGCGTCTTACTAGGTAACCTTGGAATGCCAACTTTAAGATGTGTCCTTGAACAATTAAATTTGTGACTTCATGTTGAGATTGTACTTTGTAAACACTTAGGAGATTAGGGATCATTAAATTTCAAGTTAAATACTGGGAGTGATTTATGAGTGTAGTCTTCAGGGGGTAAGGAAATTCAATTTATTAAGCCATAAAAAGACCTGATGGAATTAATGGTTCAGCATTGTTTTGTTTATACATGAAGTAACACAAGTCCACTAAGGATTTAAAAAACCCATTGGTGCACCAGTCCTGCCAGATGCTGGCCCAGGTGCCTACCATTAACTAGAGAAGTCAAGACAGCACAAGGCGGCCTGGTCTTACAGGGCATATAAAACCACTGGGCTTTGAGGAAGTCTCTCCCTGCTCCTGTGGTTCACCCCGATCGTAGAACGAATTCTCCAGAAACTCCTTGATATCACTAGGGTCTCAGAGGGTTGTGTGTTAAAGCCTTGTTCCTCAGTGTGGCACTCTGGGGAGATGGTGGAACTAGTTAGAGGTCTTCCAGTTAGTGAGATGTAACCTCAAAGGGCAATAGGATAGCCTAAGCCCCTTCTCTTTCTCTACTTCACCTTGATTTACAATATGAGTGTGTTCCGATTTGCCACGTGTTCCCATCATGATAACAGTTGATCAGGAACTAGACTGAACCAAAATACATGTTCTTTTAGGAATCATGTCAGTACTTGACGTAGTGATGCAGGGTTGCTAAGACAGCATAGTCCTTTCTCCTAGTTCACCTCTCCAAGCTGATACCCCAAGTGGGCCAATCATTCATCCACTTGTCAGACCATGACAACAGACAAAACCCAGCCAGGCCTTCATCTTACCGGCTGTGGCTCCATGGTAGAAAGAGGCAGGTGAAGGGGTTAACTATGGTAGTACATGGCTGCAATCCCAGCATTCTGGAGGCAACCAACGGATTGTTAAGTTCCAAGTCCACAGAGTAAGATCCTGTCTTTAAAAAGCAAAGTTCAAGTAAACATTGCTCTAAGAGACTGTAAGACAAAGACTAAAGGAACCCTGAGAGTGTTCAGAAGCACCGCCCACTCCTATGGGTAGCACTGCCCACTCCTGTTGCTCCTTCCTGGAAAGAATGCCTGGACCCAAAGGAACTCTGTCTGGTCCTGGGGAGGAGGGAGTGGGGAGAACAAGGCCTGTACAGGATATAAGAGAGCTTTGTCACCAAAGCTGAGTGTGCCACACCCATTCTTTTTCTTTCCAAGCTCCCTCCTTCCCTTCCTCTCCCTCCTCCTCATAATCAATATTCCTATCCTAATCCTATCATATTCCTATCATAATCCTAGTTCAGGGAGACTGTAAAACCTCTGAACCTGTTTTGCACATACTTTCCCTGAAGGGTTGGCTCTCCATAGCCAGCAGAAAATTCTTTAAAATAAAACAAAGCAACGAAAAACAAACAAGAAACCCTTTGGCTTTAATCTGTCATTGAGGAGCTGGAGGGATGGCTCAGTGTTTAAGAGCACTCGCTGATTTTTGCAGAGATGGAGTTTGGTTCTACTGGACAGTTCACAGCCACTTAAAACCTCCATTCCAGATGACCTGCCATTTATTAATAAATTAAAATAAAATAAATTTAAATAAACAGTTTTAAAAAGTTGTTTGCTGGCTGGGCACAGAGGTCGGTGCACATCGTTCCAGCTCTTAGGACACTGAGGCAGAAAGATCTTGAGTTCTGGGCTATCTAGAACTACAGAATGAGAGTACCTAATTTAAAAAAAAAGTCACTTGTCTATGTTTCTTGAAATATAGCCCCTGAACCTAATGCAGTAGGTAAGTGTTCTGAGACAGGATCACAGACAGTTAGGCATCTCCACCACCAGGCAATGTGGTCCCACCCAAGTGGCCTAAGACACAAGCCTTTGAAGCAGCCGGGACATAGAGAAAACTCACACAGAGACGTGATCAGGGAGGGTCCTCACATTATGGAATTGTCACAGGACTTCCATCAAGTTCTCTCCTCCCTGTTCTGGTCAAAAGGGGAGCTTTGTTTGTTCTTTGAGATGGGGTCTCACTGTGCGGCCCTTGGCTGCCATAGAAATCACCCTTCTCTGTTTGAGAGACCCAGCCTTTACTGCCAGTTCCAAGGTGGTAGTTTTCTCCCAATACACTGCCATAGAAACTCAGGGATTCGGGGAAGACATGAGGGTGGTAGCCTAGGCATTGGGAGAGTGTGAACATCTGGGACATGGGTCTCACTGCCTTTCTCACCAGCGCTAGCACATTCTAACAAGTAGGTCAAGTATAAAAAGGGACATGGCTCCACCCTCCTACTACAAGTGCTCTAAGGTGGCTGGGAAATAGCATGTCTCCCCAAAGGCTTGTAGGTTGGGTGGTTGGTAGTCATTGGTGAATTCAGTCACTGAGTTGGTTGGGTCCTGAGTATGCAAACACGGTAGACTCATCTCCACGGTGGATTCATAATTTGGTAATATTGTGGGGGGTTAGGTGGAGGAGGCCACCAGGAACATCTTAGGGGTTGTATTTTGTCCCTGGTCTCTTCCCCACCCCTCCTGTGGCATGGACCCCAGATAACAACTTTGCTATGATGCTCTGCCTCACTGTAATCCCACAACAATGGAGATGTGCATCCATGGACTAAAACCTTGAGCCTAAATAAAGCTTTGGGTCCTAAGTTGTTGGTCACAGATATTCTGCCGCAGCAGTGAATAGCTGATCAAATGCCATCTAAAAGAATCCCCACTTGCATGGATGACAGCTGGAACTTCTCTTTGAAGAATTCTCTCAACAGAAGCCAAGAGACCATCAACAGAAGCCCAAGTGGTGTTGATCACAGGGAAGCAGCCTTCCTTCAAATTCCCAACCTGATAGAGCCCGTCTTAGTCAGGGTTCTCTAGAGTCATTGTGGAATGTCTCTCTATATTGAGGGAGTTTATTATGTTGACTTACAGTCTGTAGTCTAACTCCCCAGCAGTGCTCAGCTGTGAACAGGAAGTCCAAGCATCTAGTAGTTGCTCAGTCCCACGAGGCTACTTGGTTAAGCTGGTCTTCTGTAGAAGTAAATTTCAACAGATGTGCTGGCAAGTAAATGCAAGCAGTGAAGAAGAGCAAATCGTCCTTCTTCCAATGCCCTTATGTAGGTTTCCAGCAGAAAGTATGGCCCAGATTAAAGGCATGTACCACCACACCTAGATCTGGGACTCGCTTTGTCTCAGGTTTATTTTAAACTCAGAGATCTCCTTGCCTTAGTGTCCTGGGATTAAAGGCGTGTACTATCTTGCCTGGGCCTAAGCTTTTCATAGCCACTATGCCTCAAGATCTCCATGCCAAGATCCAGGTCTGACACTCGTGTCTTCCAGCCTCAAGATCTGGATCACAGGTGAGCCCTGCAGCTCTGGATGGTAGTTCATTCCAGATAAAGTCAAGTTGACAACCAGGAACAGTCATTGCATAGTCCTTCAGTGAATTTGGATGTGTCTTTGTGGCTCAGGCTCCCAGCTGTTCTGCTGCTAGTACCTCCAGCAGGTACCCCCTAAAACTTCTCTGTAAGAGCAACATAAAAAGTGAAAAGATAGCTAGTGGTGTTACTCATGGAGGAAGTGCTTGCCTGGCATTCAAGAAGCTGGAAAAGAAGTGATGGGGGTGTGTGACAGCCAATAAAATTGTCACCTGGAGAATGGATGTCGTAAAGCAGAGCCTTCCTGCCTGTTCTCCCTTCCCTGTGGGCCTGTCTGTCACTCTTGTACTTTTTAAATAAACGATACATGCTTACACATCACCCAGAATGCTCGCTTCCTGCCTTCCCCATCCACAAACAGTAAGAAAACTCTAACCTGTGGCCCCAGTTCTCAGGGCTTAGAGAAGGATGCTGGTGGAAAGAAGGTAGCTATGCACCCTCGTGGAAAGGAGAATTACCTGGCACAGGTCCTCGGTCCAGGCAAACACTTTCATCCAATGAATTTTTCTTCAAAAGGAGAAAATACAACCACACTGTTGGAAAGAAGAATAGAAAGAAGATACCCGGGGCCCTGTATTTTGGGGTTTAGTTCTGATTATACCAAGGGATAACAGAAAATAGAGCCAGCAGAGGGCGATCTGATCCTAACCAGTTCAGAGGAGTGAAGCCAAACCCGGAATGAGGAGCTAAGGGCAGCAATTTGCAGAGGGAGCAGAGGTGGAGAAGGAAAAGAACAAGAGGTTGGGAAGCAAGAGAAGAAAGCAAACCTCAGGACCAGAGCCTAAGTAAGAGTAGGAGAGAAGCGGAGGGTGGGGGGTGGGGGTTAGAAGGGGGTAACGCTTGGGCAGGGGCAGGGGACGGGGCAGGAAGGGGACTTGGGAAGGAAGAGGGCTTGGGAAGGAAGGGAGCTTGGGCAGGATGTCTTAGGACAATCCCTCAGCCGCCTTGGGTATCTTAGCCCTATCTTTTCACAATGAAGCATTTCAAATTTAAACTGAGGTTTACCAACGCTTACACAGCAGACAACGTTGAGGATTGGTTTCAGGAGTGGGTGTGTTTTTCAGGTACCAGTCCAAAGTTTTGCACTGCAGTTTCTCCCATCATTCCTTTCTGGAGGAAATGTCTCCGTAGCGAGATCATATTTCAAAGCCAGAAGTAAAAACATGAGGTCTGAAACTGTAACTCAGTGTAATGACTCCCTAGTAAGAAAGAAAGAAAGAGTGCATATTACTCTAAGATACGTGATTGGGCTGTTGCTGACACACAAGGATAGACGACTAACTTAGGCAGTTCTTTCCCATTTATCTGTGACTTGTGATCTGTGAATATTCTTCCAACCAACCTGATGGAGCACCAACTCACTCTAATATATGTATGCATTTTTAAAATTTTATTTTCTATTTAAAGTGTGAGTGTGTGTGTGTGTGTGTGTGCATGCATCTTGGGAGGGGGGTGTGCATGGGAGTACAGGTGCCTACTGGAACTAGCAAAAAGAATCAGTTCCTCTAGAGATGGAACTGAAGGTTGTTGTGAGCCACCTGCAATGGGTGCTGGGAATCGAACTCTGGCACTACATGCTCTTAACCAGTGAGTGAGTCATTTCTCCGGCACCACAAAATACGGCTTTGGTGACAAAAAAAAAAAAAAAAAAAAAAAAAAAATTAAAATTTCTCACCCTACTGGGCTGGTGTCATATTTCCTGTGTCTCCTCTTCACGGTGACCTCCAGAGATGGCAATTTCTGGGGTGAGTTGCTCCCATCTTGGCCAGCAACCTCCTGTACCCTTCCCAGCAGGAGCTGCTGGCCCACATCCTGCTGGGTCAGTTAGCATAGCACAAGTGTATCTACCTAAGGAATGCATCTTACTGAATGGCATTCAACATTGGTGAACCTCCTCCCCTACTCCTAGCTCTTGACCCACCGAGTTTTCTACCCCACAGACAGGCCTGGGGTCAGACTGGCCTGTGTTCACATCCCGACTCCACTTTTGCCCATCTGTCTGGTTAGACAAAACACTACCTTCCCTGAGCCTCTGCTTACTCATCCGCAGAAAGGGCCAGCTACCATCTGGGCGATTGGGAGGACTCAAGAAACATAGCAAGTGCGGCAGCTGGTGGATGCTATGTGGTAACAAAACACATCTTTTCTTCCAAGTCCTCAATCACCCTTCATGAGTCTGTAGGACTTACAGACATTATATCCTATCTAATTTGTTTCTGGTTTTGCTTTTACCATTCAAGCATTAAAAACTTCAAATTAAAATTCTGTGGCACCTAGAAAGATGGCTCAGAATTTCAGCAAACTGCTCTTATCCCAGATGACCCTGGGTTAGAGTCTAGGTATCAAAAGAGTTCTCACGACTATCTGTAACTTCAGTTCCAGGGGGATCTGATGCCCCCTTCTGGCTTCTAGTGGTACTACATATATGTGGTATACACACACACACACACACACACACACACACACACACACAGGGAAAACACCCAGATGCACAAAATAATTTTTTTTTAATTCAAGCATAAGCTAGAATGTGTTGGCTTATGATTATAACCCCAGTGCAAAGGGACCCTGAGGTGTATCAGTACGACTTCAAGGCCAGCTTAGACAGAAAAGCAAGACCCTGTTCAAAATCAAATCAAAACAGAAAAGTTAGCCTTTATTTCAGTTTTCCCAGTTGATGGCATTTTCCAACTCATGTAAGTTTAAGGAAGGAAAGAAAATATAACATTTGGCTTAAGAGCCTTTGCTTTCAAATTAAAAATAAGAATTGCTTATAAAAAGAATAAATTTTATCAATAGTTCTTGCTGAACAATTTCCAACTTTGCTATTTCAGTTTATTTACTCAATAGCTCATTTATGTTTTAATTAAAATGTATTTATAAGTGTTGTGTTTGCACAAGTGTTTATATGGATGTGTATACACGTGGAGATCCAAGGTTGATACTTGGGGTCTTTCCAGGGTCTCTCCTTGAGCCTGAAGCTCGAGCACTGAGCTAAGCTGGTGACCTTAGAGCCTGAGGCTCGTGCATGGAGCTAAGCTGGTGACCTTAGAGCCTCAGGAACACCCTTGGCTCCATCTCATCTGCCTTCCCAAGACTAGGGTTTCAGGCATGCACCAGCATGCCAGGATTCTTACATGAATTTTTAGAATCCTAACTCAGAGCTTCATGCTTGATTATTTGGTTCTATGATATTATTTCATTCTTTGAGACAGAGTGTCGCTCTATAGCCCAGGCTGGCCCTGAACTTACAGTAATCCTGCCTGAGCCTCCTATGTGCTGGATTTACAGGCACAAACCACATCTGGTTTTAACATTCTAATTTGTTCTCCCGTTCCAATCTCTGTCTCTCCTTTCCCCTCATGAAGTTTCTGCTCACAACACCTATCCTAATACTTCTGGTGAATTTAACTTTCACTAAGCAGAACACACACTTAGTAACGTGTTCATGCTTGTCAGGGACGCGTGACAGAGCCAGATTCTGAACCCAGCCGTCCACGTGCTAATCCCTGGCATGGTGCCTGTAATGCAGGTGCTATGTGAATCCTGACTTCTTTCCTACCCATCATTCCTACCCACACGCATCCATGAGCACCACTAAAACACTACCCGTCAGAACAAAACCACTTCTTACTGTTCTGGTAGGCTTCTGGTTCTGTTACTTAAGAAAAGGCAGATCAGATGGTGGTGGTGCATGACATTAATCTCAGTGTTCATGGCAGAGACAGATGGATCTCTGCGAGTCTGAGGCCAGCCTGGTCTACAGAACTAGTTCCAGGACAATCAGGGCTACACAAAGAAACCCTGTCTCAATAAAACAAAACAAACAAACAAATAAATTAAAGGAGCCAGGCCCAGGACTCTAGAGGCAGAGGCAGATGGATCTCTGTGAGTTTGAGACCAGCCTGGTCTGCGGAGCAAGTTCCAGGACAGCCAAGACTACACACACAAAAAAAAAACCTGTCTCAAAATAATTAATTAAAAGCCGGCGTGGTGGTGCACACCTTTAATCCCAGCACTCGGGAGGCAGAGGCAGGCAGATTTCTGAGTTCGAGGCCAGCCTGGTCTACAGAGTGAGTTCCAGGACAGCCAGGGTTATACAGAGAAACCCTGTCTCGAAAAACAAAACAAAACAAAACAAAACAAAACAAATTAAATTAAATTAGCTGGGCAGTGGTGGCACACACCCAGCAATTGGCAGGAAGATCTCTGAGCTCAAAACTAGCCTGGTCTACAGAGTAAGTTCTAGAACAACTAAGGCTACACAGAGAAACCCTGTCTCAAAACCCCGAGGAAGGAAGGAAGGAAGGAAGGAAGGAAGGAAGGAAGGAAGGAAGGAAGGAAGGCAGGCAGGCAGGCGGGGTGGGCGGGTGGGCAGGAGGGAGGAAAGGGAAGGAGGAAGGGAGGGACAAGGAGAAAAAACCAAGTAAACAAGCAAACAAGCAAATATCTTTACAAGTGGCTAGAGGGCAGGCCGGGCACAGCACCCATCAGGAAAATGAAAACTCAAAAACCATGCTGGTGTCACCTCTTCCAGTCAGAATACCTGCTGCTATCAAAAGGACAAAACCAGCAAATGCTGGCAGGGACCTGAGGAAAACGGAATTCTTAGACACCAGGATAGGAATGTAAGATAGAAAACAATACGCAAGCTCCTCGAGAATGAAACCCAGAACGACCACGCAAGCCAGCATCCTCAGCCCTTGGTGGAAATCCAAAAGGAAATGAAAGCCCACCATCAGTGTCCTACCCTCCCACCACAGCACAGTTCACTCAGCCAGATGTGGAAGCAGTCACGGTGTCCATCAAGAGATGAGAGTGTAGAGCTGGGCATGGTGGCTCACGCCTTTAATCCCAGCACTCGGGAGGCAGAGACAGGCGGATTTCTGAGTTCGAGGCCAGCCTGGTCTACAAAGTGAGTTCCAGGACAGCCAGGGCTATACAGAGAAACCCTGTCTCAAAAAAACAAAACAAAAAAAAAAAAAAAAAAAAAAAAAAAAAAAAAAAAAAAAAAAAAAAAAAACAAAAAAAAACAAAANAAAAAAAAAAAAAAAAAAAAAAAAAAAAAAAAAAAAAAAAAAAAAAAAAAAAAAACAAAAACAAAAAAAAAAGAGAGAGAGATAAGAGTGTAAAGGAAGTGTATGTATGCACGTGCACACACATACGCACATGTACACACATACATGCACATGGGCATGCACATACAAATACACACATGTACATGAGCACACACATGCACAAACAAATACACACACATAGGCACACACATGCACACACGCACACACATGTACACACACATGCACTTGGGCATGCACATACAAATACACACACACACACACACACACACACACACACACACACACACAGGCACGCACACACAGGAAAACCAGACATTAATAGGCATGACAGGGATAGGTCTCACACATGAAGGCAAACACCATATGATCTCATTCTTCAGCAGAGAAAGCTAAGTCCTTTTTGCATCTCAGTCTTGGTCATTTTTCCTAATTGTGGAAGGAAACCAAACATTTTTGTTGACTACATGATTTAGGGTGCTCACTTATCTCAGGCGCCCAGGGTTGAAACAGCAGAGGTTAATATAAGGATTTCTGGCCAGCAGTTGGATGGCGGGGACCATGGCTTTCCTCAGTGCAGCTTCAATAGCACATCTGTGTCGTCCTTAGGTAGAAAAAGGCCAAAGAGACAGTGCTTTTTTCCTTTTAGAACCATGCCTGAACGTCATGTATACTGTTTCTTTTACGTTTCTCCTACAACAACCTTCCAGAACCTACCATCCAATGTTCACTTCAATGTAAGCATCCAAGATGGAGACCACATCAGCTGCTGCGGCTTCCAGGCTTGTGCAAGACCTCTTCTCGTTGTGTGCTTTGTAAGTTTCAGTGGTATTGGAGAGATCTGGTTGTAAAGCTTAAACTTCTCATCTAGTTCTCCTACCTTCACTCCTCCTACCAACCAGACAGCCACACAACCATAGCAGCACCTAGTGCTAAAAGGAATGTGATGCAGATTTTACACCACCCTGCAATAGCCTGTGGGCAATGCTGTAGGACCATGAAAGGCAGCCTGGTTCTTGGTGGAGAACAGCCTGGAAACCTCGGTGACCCTGAGGGACAACAGGCATTTTGCCACGCTCCAGACACCAGACTCCTGACGTGAGGCCACAGCCCTCCATAATTTTGTGGCCATCAGTCACATAATGGCAACGCCCCAAGCCCCTCCACAGGTAGAGGACATGGCCTGTGGTCACATAGCCTGAAGACAGATCTCCATTTTAATAAGGTACCTAAAGACCTAGAGGCTTAGCCAATAAACTCCCCTTCCCAGGCACTCCTCCCTGCAAAAGGTATTTACCCTCAGGCCTGCCCACCCTAAGAAAGTAGGGCATAGTTTTACTCATGACCACTCTCCACCATGACAATAAATGTCTTAAAACCATGGACTGCCTTTTTTATAGGGATCTGTGGAACAGGCTTTCATTTAAAGAGCTGGCTATCTAATCTCCTGCAGAAGGCCTCTCGGCACTCCCAGCCACAGCTTCCACCAAGCCAAGCCAAGTTGCCCAGCTGAACAAGCCAAGGATTCTCCTCCCTGTGGGACCCCCCCATCCTTTCCCCTTTGGCACTGGGCTAGATCCGGCCCACAGCACACCCCCACCCCAATCCTGTCTCAGTTCTTTCAAGGTTCCCAACAGCACCTGGGTGCTCAAGAGCCTGAGAACCAGACAGCCTGGCCTCCCTGCAGGTCAGGGGACCCCCTGGAACCTCACATTGCACTCCCCTACTCCCAAAGTGGTGTTCGAGGCATCACTTAGCCCGACAGCCACCCTGTACTGTAATGGAGTAAGCACAATCAAAATTTTTCACATCTCACCAACACCAGTGGCCCGAGTCCTGTGGCAGAGTGGATGCAGGACACTCCATAACCCAAGACAATGCCACTGTATGGCAAGCAATTGTAGAACATTGCCCAATGCCTTCCCCCAAGACATTCAATGTTAGTCCCTGTTTCCTTTCCCCATCCTTGAATACCTCTGCTTGGGTGAATCACTGGCTGTGTACATCATCATCACCACCACCATCACCACCACCACCACCACCACCATCACCACCACCACCACCACCACCACCACCACCACCACCATCATCACCACCATCACCACCATCACCACCACCATCACCACCACCACCACCACCACCATCATCACCACCATTACCACCACCACCACCATCACCATCATCACCACCACCACCACCACCATCACCACCATCACCATCAATTTATTTACTTAACATCTTGATCACAGCTTCTCCTCCCTTCTCTTCGCCCAGTCCCTTCCTCTCACCTCCCCTCCCTCATCCACTCCACTCCTCCTCCCCTTCTCTGAGGACTCCCATTAATATCAACCAGCTTCAGCATACTAGGTACAGTAAGACCAGGCACATCTTCTATCGAGGCTAGACGAGGCAGCTCAGTGGGAGGAAAGGGATCCAAAGGCAGGCAACTTAGTCAGAGACAGCCCCTGCTCCTGCTTTAGGAGTCCCACATGAAGACCAAGCTACATAAATGTTATATCTGTACAGAGGGCCTAGGTTTATCCCAGGCAGGCTCGCTGATTGGCAGTTCAGTGTCTGTGAGCCCCTATGGGCCCAGGTTAGTTGATTCTGTAGGTTTTCTTGTGGTGCCCTTGGCTCCTCTGACGCCTTCAATCCTTCCTCCACCTCTTCTATAGGATTCCCCAAGCTCCATCTAATGTTTGGCTGTAGGTCTCTACATCAGTTTCCATCAGGTGCTGGGTGAAGCCTCTCAGATAACAGTTATGCTAGGCTTCTGTCTGCAAGTATAGCAGAATGTCAGAGGTGGGCTCCCTCTTGTGGTCTGGGTCTCAGGCTGGGCCAGATATTAATTGGTCCTTCCCTCATCTTTTACCTCTGCACATCTTGTAGGCAGGACAAATTGTGGGTCTAAGGTTTTGTGGCTGGGTTGGCGTCCCCATCCCTCCATTGGAAGTTGTTCCCGGATACAGGAGATGCCAGTTCAGGATCCCTGACCGCCATTGCTAGGTCACCCTCATAGATTTCAGAGAGCTTCTTATTTATGTACTGAAACTCTAGGTAAAGAAGCAGGGCAGGGCAGGGCAGGCGTGGTTAGCTGATGGATGAGTTTGCAGAGTCAGCCTGGGGACTCTCCTGGGCTTAACTGCAAGGCTTCCCAGAGGACCAGAATCAACAGCTTTGCTTTGTTGTACACATCCCTGGCGGCTCTGCTGAAGTCAAATGGAAACAAATGCTGAGACCAGGCTTCTCTGCCAGCATCTGTACTCCCGATGCTGTGCAAGCATGACTCCGCTCTTCCCAGACTGTTTACAAGGGCTTTCCCTTCCCCTCCCCTCCCTTTTTGTAAAGCCTGTCTCTGCCTCCATTAACTCTGGCTACCAGTTGCCTTCTTTGCATATCTGAAAGCAGCTTCGGTTTTCATACAAATCGCTAAGTAGTATGCAAAATAGCTAACCAAATAACCGACTTATCCACTGAGGACGAATGGCTTTTGGCCTGGTTGGTTTGTGAGACAGACTCTGTAACCTAGACTAGCCTCAAACTCAAAGTAATTCTTTGACCTTCACATCCCAAGGGCTGCTATTACAGGCATCACTGATAATATTAACCGACCTAATCATTTATAGAACTCTATGAGTGATAGTATTAAAGTAGTCCCAATTTACAGAAGAAGGGAAACTGAGGCATGGTACGAGTAAGACACTTTTCCAAATTAGACATTCAGTTAATTGGCACAGCCATACTGTCTTTAAATCACACACTGGCTCAAGAACCATGTGCACAGCTGCTAGGTTTTATTAAATTCCCCAACACTATCTCCTCTCTGCTTACATCCAAGGGACAAAATTCTTGTTGGTTACTCTCTGAAAGAAAGAAAGAAAGAAAGAAAGAAAGAAAGAAAGAAAGAAAGAAAGAAAGAAAGAAAGAAAGGAAGAAAGAGTATATTTATAAAAGCTGGAGTAGCTAGCTCCTAAAATCAACACTTACATGGCTATGGCACTAAAATTTGCCTGGTTTTATCTTTACTTTATTCATTCATTCATTCATTCATTCATTCATTCATTCACTTACTTACCTCCCTATTTATTCTGTAATGGAGATTCACACATACCATAGCCCACACATGGAAGACACAGGAGGGAGCCAGTTCTCTCCTTCCTCTGTGCGGTTTCCTGGGGAGTGACCTCAGGTCCTCCAGCTTGAAGACAAGTAACTTTGTCCACTGAGCCATCCTGCTGACCCTTGCTCCATTTTACAGCACTCCCTCCATCTGTGCACAGTGGCGTGTGCAAGCCCACACACCTTCCTGCCACAATAACTCTAACTAGAATATGTTAATAAAGACATAATTTAATTCCAGGCCCAAGTGAGAATGATACTCAGTTGGTCACATGACGATGGCATTTGGGACAATAGGGAGCTTTGGCTTTTCCTCGTGTATCTGTTTTCCTCAGAAGTGATTTTGCTTTATTTTTGCATTATTGTCCCACTACAGAATCTTAAGGTTTACAGACCCCCAGGGAGCACAGGATTATAGAACGATTGTAGGGCTGAGGAGATCTTTTGAGGTCTTCCATCTCACCCCTTGCCTTGCAGCAGCTCCATGAAGAGGCTGAGTCCCAGAGAAGTGAGAGGTCTCATCTAAGGTCCCCTCAGACAGGACCAAGTGGGGCCTGGACCTTCCGGTATCCAGGGTACATGTCTAGGTCTCCCTTTTCTTACCAACAGAACCAGGGTGCAACCAGGAATGAATGAAACCAGTTCTCATTCATGATTTCCAGGGAAATTTTGCTCACTCTATAAAACGTGTTCTCTGTTCTCATTGAATCAGTTACACTGGTAGACTGGAGACGTGTGTGAAAAGAAGTATTTCCTCAGGGGCTGAGTTTTCAGCTCTTCCCCCTCTCTCTGTCTCTCCTCAGTGACCTCAAGCTCAAACAACCTTCTCATCTGTCTCACCTTTAAAGATGGCCACGGAGAGAGCAGAGGCCTGCCACTTCAAAAGTCCAACACAATCTAAAACCCATCCTTATCACTAGCCCACATCTCGGGCTCTGTAATTTAATGCTGGTTTCTTTTGATTTGCTACCCATAATTGGTAGCACTAAGAAATCACGTTGGCAGTCCTTCGTAGCACGGTTATGATAATCAACAGCCACATTTTGCCTGTAAAAAAAAAAAGTGAATCTTGGAGATCTAACAATACTTAAGGATCTTTTAGGGGAGGAATCTGGGGTTGTGAATTTAGAAGGCAAAACCCTCAGGCCCATCAAGGCGGTGCGCCCCAGTGGTGAAGCTGACAAGAAAGGACGGGCCACCTAAGCAAGGTCGCCTCACGTGCAGGAAATCCTAAGCTCTATCCTCAAGGTTCCCTGATCTGGATACGGTGGTGCATGCCTGTCACTCCAGCACTAGGGAGGTGCAGACAGAGTCACCAAGGTCACCCTTGATAGTGAGCTTCATACCAACCTGGGCTACATGAGGTCTTGTCTCAAAAATGGAGGGAAAAAACATTTAAAAAGGAAGCAAGCATTAAGTCTACAATCTACCTTTCTTCCATGTGTCTGAGGCTAGACCTGGGGCGAGGTAGCCTGGGGACGAGACTTGTGGTCACTGCAAGTAATCCCAGAGTCCCAGCATTCTCCAGGTCTCCTTACTTGAGAAAAATTGTGTCCTTGCCTTCTAAGGAGAGGCTCTGAATCCCTTCTTGGGGTCTGATGGACTGCCTGGGTCTCAACCCTCAGGTCTCTATCACGGTGCATTTTCAGGGCACAGGTGACTTTGGAGTCCCATGGTTCTGGGCCTGACATCCAATCCACATTGACCTACCATGCAATTTGGACACGCTGTGCTATTCTGTGTCTTTGTTTCCTTCCTTGCACAACTGAGATGATGAGCTGTCTTCCTAGCTTCATGAAGTTTAAATACGCCCAGCACAGATAGACCCTTACTAAATTATCCTTTACTTTCCCCCCTCGAAGGCACTCCCTACGTCCCAAACTCCTAAGTGCTAGCCCCATGACCAATGGGAATCAATCTTTCTCATCCTTCCCTCGGGATGCTCCCCGTGGGAGCTGAGGTCATCCACTAGGATGATCTTCTTCAGCAGCTGGGGTGGGGTCAGCTGATGGTGCTGGTGGCAGTCCTCTCAATGATGGACAGAGAGAGCTTCCTTCATGAGTATGAGGATGGCCCTGAGTGATGGGGCCAGACAGGATTTGACTTCTGAAGGCACCTCTCTGTAACACGTTATTCTTTACGATTTAAACACTGC
Organism: Mus minutoides; assembly: GCA_902729485.2. NCBI lineage: Eukaryota > Metazoa > Chordata > Mammalia > Rodentia > Muridae > Mus > Mus minutoides. The sequence continues at coordinate 347,300 of LR750275.1, forward strand.
TACCCAGTCTTCCTCTACTCACTAAACCTCAGAACTTTATCCAAGAAGCAAAATGGTTTTATATCTATTTGTTCAAAACGTTTCTGATCAGACAGAGGCAATCCATCGCTTTTTCATTCACCTAGAGACCTCGTGTTGAACAGCAAGCAGATGCCTAGGATTTAGTACCTGTGTAGCTATGGCCTAAGATCTATTGACTAACCCCTTTTTAAAAAAGCGATTTATTGAGAGATAAGTTACATGCAATAACCTGTTTAAAAGCATGTGACCCGGGCTGGTGAGATGGCTCAGAGAGTAAGAGGACTGACTGCTCTTCTGAAGGTCCTGAGTTCAAATCCCAGCAATGACATGGTGGCTCACAACCACCAGTAATGAGACCTGACGCCCTCTTCTGGTGTGTCTGCTCCAGTGTACTTACATATAACAATAAATAAATCTTTAAAAAAAAAGCATGTGATCCCCTAGGTTTGTGAGTCAGAGAGTTGAGTAACTATTAGCGTTTGTTTTAGAGGTCAGAGGTCAAGTGCCTTCCTTGATTGCTTTCCACCTGATTTTGTCGATACAGGAATTCTAAATAAACATGAAGCTTTTTAATTAGGCTAAGCATGTTGGCCAATGGGAATCCATCTGTATCCACCTGCTGCAGATGTGCTGGGGCCCCCTGATCTCAGGTCCTCAAGCTTAGAAAGTTAGCCCTTTACCCACCAAGCCATTTCCACAGCCTCTAATTTTAGAAAATTTCATCACATATAAAGAAATCCTAAAGCATTACCAGTTATTTGATACTTTTCCCAACCCATTCTGTCCAGCACCCCCCGCCCCTCGGCCATAGACATAGACAAAAGGTTTTCTGTTTTTACAGACTTACCTACTCTGGATCTTTTGTGTAAATGTAAACAAGTTATATATTCTACTGGGCATAAAATTATTATCAGAGTTGCATAATTATTATCAGAGTTGCATTAGGTACCAATGGCTTTCCTTGTGTGGTCAAATAACATTGCATTGAAGAGATCTAACATACACTGTTTATCCATTTGCCAGCTAATGGGTTTCAAGTATATTTAGGGTACTTTTCCTTTGGAGTAATTATAAACAATTAGAGAAACATACTTAAGCAAGCTTCTTTTTTAAAATTATTGATTTTCATTTTATGTGTATGAGCGTTTGCCTGCAAATATGTATGTGTATCAGATTCATGCAGTACCTGCAGAGGCCAGAAGAGGGTGTCAGATCCCCTGGAAATGGAGTTGTGAATTTCAGTGTAGATGCTGAGAACAAAATCTGGCTCTTAACTCTGAGCCATCTCTCTCTCCAGCACTTGAGCAAACGTCTTTATCAGAATGTTCTCATTTCTCTTATATAAAGTGATATAAAGCCACATGAAAGCATTTCAGTCTATGAGAGACCACATGTACAAACATGGCTCCCATAGCATTATGCCGCCCAAAGATGTCTCAGCTGTCTTCGTTTATGTAAACACACTTTGTGTTTGTACTAAGACAAAAATGTCTTAATATTACCTTCCACAGAGCTCAGCCTATCACTAGGTGACATCTGACTTTAATTAGGGTCTCCAAAGCAAACCGGGAATGTGAAGGTTGGAAGGGTGAGTTTAAGGACTTTTAAAAGTACAATCTGAAGAAATTATGACACATGGCTTTGCTCTTTTAAGCCTAGCATCCTAGAAGTTGACCCGGGTCAGAATGGCTTGCTGGTCACACTACTCAGAAGTTAGGATAATGACCTGAGTGCTGGGGGGGGGGGGGGGATGTTCACTGGCCTTTGACGGGTCTGTGTGTAGGCTGAGGAATGGCTGTCAGTCTTTTTCTTGGGCTCATCTGTTTGCTCCTGAGTCTAGGTCGGTTGCTTGCATTGCCAGCATGGCTGGTCAACCCAGGCAGACGTATGATACCACAGGGTTCTTTGTGTCTGTGTCTTCCCAACTTCTGTTAAATGTCTGAATGTGCTGCATCGTGCAGGCTACTGGCTATATCATGAGCTATGAGCTTCCTCGGAAATTCTCCACCTCGGAAATTCTCCACCAAGAATGCCTGGTTAGCTGGGAATGACAGCATACACCTTTAATCTCAGCCCTGGGGAGGCAAAGACCAGTGGATCTCTGTGAGTTCCAGGAAGTCCCAGCCTACACAGAGAGTAGACAGCCAGAGAGCTACAGAATGATACCCTGATTTAGAAACCGTTCCAAATAAGGCTGTTTCATTAGAAAGATCAGGGAGATTTTTGCCTTGAATTACATTCTGGACGGAGCTTCCATCTCATTACTCAGGGGCCAGGAGTATAGGGAGCAGCTCATTTTCTTCCTGAGCTAGTGTGGTACGTGATTCTATAAGCAGACACAAAGGACAGGAGGGTGGGAAGTAGAAAGCAGAACCGCCGGGCTTCCGGACCTTAGCATCCTTGGATAGAACTTCCTCTGGGGAAGAGCCAGCTGCAACCCGGTATTCTGGGTCTGGTGCAGTTGGAGTTGAAACTCTACCCTCAGAGCGGGTGTGAGGTGGAGGGCATCAGGGGATGGAGGAGGAGGGGGCGAGGAGAGTGGGAACCACAGCTGCTTCTGCCACCTCCATTGCATCTCAGTGATGGGCATGGGTGGGGAAGGCGGCTATTTGCTGTTGGCTTGCCCTTCCCAGGGGTGAAACCGCAGCCCTATGGGAAATGGAGTGGCAAGAGCCCCCTTGAACATCCTACCCAGAGTAGAGAACTTGGCATAGAATATTCTCTAGAACTAGGGTGCAGGGGTGGGGGTTGGGGGGGGAGGGTACACAGAGAAAACAGCCACTCATATGCCACAGACTCCCACTGAGCCTTGTTGAGACTGAGATTTAGAAAATGTTCTTGCCAGGATGATTCTCCATTTGCTGTGTGTCCTTGAGACAGTCGCTGAGAATGTTGCCTGGTGTATCATTTTCTCCAGTCAGATGGTTGTTTTGTTTTGGGAGAGAAAGATGCTTCAGTGTTCTGCCACTCTGGAAGGAAATCTCAATCCACACTTAAAAATTAAAATGGTTGTTGATTTTGCTTTTTTAATATCTACCGTTGTGGAGCCTCTGGTTGTATTACGCACCTTTCTCCCTGATGTGGCTGAGTATCCAGCAGAGGTGACTTAAGGGAAGCAAGGTTCATCTGTGCTCAGGGTCCAGGAGGGTCCGCTCTACCATGGCAGGGCACAGCAGAGGTTGTGACAGCAGGGACAAGTGACTGGGACTCCCACATGCCACAGACCAGAAAGCAGAGCGGGAGCTGCTGAACCTACTGCCTTTTTCCTCCCCACCCCCAAGTTTTTACTCAGTCCTGGTCACCGGCTCAAGGAGGGAGGGGGAGTAGAGGGAGGAAGGAAAGGAAAAAGGAAGAAAGAAAAGAAGGAAGTTGCAATTCAATAATAATAAAAACAAATGCCCAAATAGACACTCCTGAAAAAAGACATCCAAATGAGTAATGAGCACATAAAAAGATGTTCAACATCATTAGGCCTAAAATTTTAAATAATAAAATAAAAAAACCACAATGAGATTCATCTCACAACCAATAAGTTAATAGCTCAAACACACACACAATAACATGTGTTGGCGAATATGTGGACTAATCCCAGGAGCCTGGGATCACCCATCGTTAGTGGCATGCTTTTGTACATTCACAAGGCCTTGGGTTCAACCCCAAAACCAGACCTGGCTTCTGCCAGGCAGGGTGGTCCATCCCTGTAATCACCAACTCTTGGGAGGCAGAGAGCTATGTAGCTTAGAACTTAAACTCCTTGATGTTGTCCTTCAAAAGCAAAAGACAAGCAACAAGAATCTGCCCAACAGTGCTAGACATATCACTATAAAAGGGAGTATTGAGCACCTGGCATCACGGTGCCAAGGATGCTGCGGTTAGTTATGGGGCAACTAGGAACACGCTGCAACCCAACTCAGGGAACAAGTCCTGGGCCTCTCTCTGTTGAGCCTCTGAGAGCTCCTTGCTGGAAGATCTTTGAGTGTGTGCCCTTCCCCCAGCCTTGAGCAGGCTGGCTCAGACCTAGCTTGCCCCAGCCAGCTAGCCCACCTAGGGTGGAGTCTTCCGACCTGGGTAAAGTCTATTGTCCTGCCACATCTGTGGTTTCCTCCAAGGGGCCACCACTGCTGAGAGGCTGAACCTGTTTTCCTGATGCGATCCTGACAAAGCAAAGAGATCTTGGCCTGGTGGGGGATGGGTCCCCACACGTCTATAAGCTCACACTCAGAAGTAAACATTGGCCTTGATCAGAGATCTTGGCTTGGCCTTTCCCATCCAAAAGCCCATCCAAAGCCCATCTTTCCTTTCAGGAACTCAGTAACCCGTGGTCGCTGGCAGGAACCCCAGAAATCTCCTGAAACTTAAAAGATCAACTCCTGAGACACAGCTCCTCCAACAAAGCTACGGCCCCCCCAATCTTTCCCAAATAGTTCCACCAACTGGTAGCGAGATATTAAAAATCCTATGGGAGCCATTATCATTAAAAACACTATAATCACCACCACCACCACCCCTATATGTCAACCATAAGCGAGTAATTAAATAATTTGTAGTGATTGATAGGTTGATTATGGTAACTCATTTCCTTTAGACTCATAGATTAGACCACCACAGTCACCCAGAGAGAGCGCTGGAAAGGGTATGGGTTGTTTAAGAAAGCAAGTTCATTACTCACTAAAGCAATTTAGTTTATCTCTCTGAACTTTTATTTTTCTTATCTACAAACTGAGAGTTTAAAACACTGGCTGGGATTCGGGGAATAGCTCAGTGGTTTGTTTTTGCCTAGCATGGGCAAGGGCCTAGGTTGGAGCCCTAGTGCTACAATAAACAGGCAAACAAGCTAGGCACAGTGAGTTTTTCCCTGAATCCTAGCACTCGTGAGGCTGAGGGAGGATGACTGCCACAAGTTCGGGGTTATCTGGGACTATACAGTGAAATCTTGTTTTCAAAAAGTGAAACAAATCAACTGTTTTCTCTGCTGTGTGGTTATGAGGTGCGAGACAACCTTGTAAAAGGCTCAGCACATTCAGGAAACATAAGATATTGTCGTCAGTGTGTGTGTGTGTGTGTGTGTGTGTGTGTGTGTGTGTGTGTTTAAAGAACTTCTAAAAGACAAAGTGTGATACAAAAAGTTGCTTATAATAAAATTCTGGCTAGGGCTGGGTACCTCAGTGATGGCTGCTTGCTTCTCCTGCACCAGGCCTTGGGTTCCATTCCCACCCCTAAAACAACTGAAAATTAAAAATAGACAATTATAATGGGAGATGGGGGAGTTTAAACATGACTTAGGTTCCTGTGCTCTCTAAATAGGAGACCTAAATACCATCACGGGCCACTTACAGCCCAAATAACATGGCATTTTAAAATACTGTATTAGAGTATCTGTTATAGGAATCCATGTGCAAGATCTCCTTGAGCATTTCTAAAAGTCCCTAAAGGCACCTCAGAGTTAGCCCATATCCCCATATGAAAGGTCTGTCCACTAAGCACCCTGTCATCGTAGAGCGGCCTCTTGGTCCTGTAGAAGACCTGGGCCTGCTGCTTCTGGAACATACTCGGTGGATTCTTTGGCAGTTTGCCTTTAGACACAGGGTATCAGCTAGCCTGGGCTGGCCTTGATCTTGATATGTAGTAGGAGCAGATCTTGAGCTACATCTGCGTCTACTTTTCTAGGGCTGGGATTATAGGTGTGAGCCACCACTCCCCGTTCTGAAGGTTTGTATTTTATATCCTGTTTGGGGTTTTCATTTCCTTTAGACTCACAGCTGGCTTGGCACTCACTTTGTAGCCCAAGCGGGCCTCAACCTTCTGACAATCCCCTGGCCTCGGCCTCCCAAGTCCTGAGATTGTTTAAGCATGCTTCTTGGTGCTGTGGTTTCAGGTTTAGTGCAGATAGCCTGCAGACGGTTTTCCTGTATCCCAGAAATAACTCTACTGTTTGTCTGGATTAGTAGCAGGTAAATATCATAGTGTTGAATACTGTGTATGGCACAGACACAAGTGTTTGGATGGCTTCATCCAGGAGAGGAGACACCAGACAGTACAACCCAAGAAGAAATCCTAAGGTACGTATGATTGCCAGTAAGAGGATTCCTCAGCTTAAGGATGTTCCCTCCCACAAAAGTCAAGGGGCTCAGCCCTATTCCTCCACCACAGCAACAAAAGAGAAAGAATCTTTGTACAGAACTGGATTGTATCCTAACCAGATACATTTGTAGACACTGTGCAAACTAGGAAATGCAATGGAGCACTCAATATGATTGATTGGCATTTAATCTCAGAAAGAGGCAAAGTCAGAGAACTCTGCAAATAATGCCCCAGCACTGAGTGACCATAAGGGAAGACGTTGGCACAGAGGAAAGCATTCTCCTGGACATCAGATCAATATAGACTGCAGAATAAGGCAACAGAAGCAAAGAAAACTAAACGGTGGGTTTTCATCCATTTGTCTCTTTTCTTCTCGTTGACTATGCTGGTTGGGAGTTTCGTGGGGAAACTCCCACCATCTGGGCCAATGCAGCACATGCGGCTGTGTATGATCATGTGATTTGCTTGCGTAAGCCTTCTAACTCAGTTCTCTTTGGGGTGTGATTGGATGGGTGAGTGGTAACTTGAATGATTGCCTTGCCTACCACCTGTCAGGGGACAGCTAAGCTGCCGTCTCATTCCAGTGAGACGTTAAATAATTTAAGGAGAAACTACCCATCTATATGAACATTGAATGGTGCACTTAGGACAAGATACTGTAGGCTTTCAGGCAGGTGAGGGCTAGACTGATGGGTTAGAGAGAAGGCTATCCCTGTACTATATCAAGTTGAATCAGTGAGCAATTAGGATGAATCAATCCTGTACTTTTTTTTTTTTTTTTCATTTTTAATGATCTGGAGTCATCTCCTGCTTCCAGCTATAATGGAACACCTGAGACTAGATTGGTCTCCTCTCAAAAGCATCTGCAAAACGACACAAAATAGATAACTGTTTTCAGGGAAAAAGCAAATGATCTCTGAAAGGTAGGAAACAGAGTACTCTGTCATTGCTCCAGGGGACAATTCTATAGTCATGAAATAGGATGGCAAGCTGAGAGACAGAGACAGAGAGACCCATTGAGCAGAGTCGGCAAGGAATAAAGTTCATGAGCTGTGGAAACCTGGCTTGCCCAGGGGGTACTAAAGTTAAAAGAACTGCATTAAAGGAAGGAGTCCAAGAGTCTGCCTGTATCCTTCCAGATTTCTGGACAACCAAAAAGCTGAGCATGTCCCGGGAGAAACCACACAAGTGTAGCTTAGAGCAAGCACTACAGGATTGAAAGAAAATGGTAACACTAGAGGTCTTAGAGCTCCTGATTGTGATCTCCGGTTAGTCCAGCTCCTCTTGCAGTCCCTTTGCTTCATGTATTTTAGTGCCGTGTTATTAGGTACACGTATGCTGAGTTTGCTGTGTCTTCCTGAAGTATGGACTCTTTGAGGAATATGGTAATGTAATGTTACAGGACACAGATCTATGACCTCAGATTTCCTGTATTCTAGAAGAAATTAGGAAACAGAAACTAGGGACAGAAATGGAGTTTGATCATGCAGTTTGATCATGCAGTTTGATCAAACGAGGGGGAAAGAATGTAATTTCTCTCTCCTGTGCTGTGTTAGTCTTACAGCTACAGGAATCCATGAGCTAAAGGCCAGAAGATAGGCTTGGCTGTGAGATCAGTTCGCTGTCCTTTGTGGGGAAGGTGGCTGGCCTTACATTGTCTCCAGCGTCTCTGTTCTCAGCCTGGAGAGTCTGTTATATTTTATAAGCTATGCTATCATAGATAGAGATTTTTATTTAGATCCAGGCCTGATGAAAATAGGGTAGATATTACATCTTAGAGAGGCCCCCACTTCATCCCTCCCATTTTCAAAGGAGAGAATCAAAAGGGACCTTATGGGTCATGAGAGAGGAGGGGCCATCTCTTTATCTGCATGCCTAGCAGAGCTGTCTACCAATCCATCCTTTCATACATGAGTGTAGGGCAGAAACCTTATGAAAAAAATTTCCTCGTTGGCCAGCTTCAAGCTCCAGTTCCTGTCTACTTGTTCAACATGCTAACTTTATAAGTGAGCAAGGGCAATAGCCTAGTAGAAATAGGCAGGAACACATGCACCTCTTTAGCATCTAGAGTAGCTGGCTTCCCTGCCCTGCCCAAGTACCAGCCTATTTTTCCTCAACAAGACATCTGCTAACAATAGCAGTGTAAAGTACCGCAGAGCAAAAATCTCTACGTGAGGCTGTGGTGGTAAATGCCTGTAATCCAGCTAATGGGGAGGTTAAGGCAGGAGAACAGCAAGTTTGAGGCCACACAAATACATTCAGCCTGATTTGTAGCTATTTTAACATTCTTTTCTGAAGATATTTCTCTATAAAAGAACTATCCATCTATTGTTAGCCATCACAACAAATATACATTGTGCTAGTATTTTTGATTCTTACTTAGCTGGTAAAAGGCTCCCAACAGATTCTAATCTGTCTATCCTGCCTCAAAGCGATGGCAGCAGTAAGAACCTTGGGGCCCCCTTGCAGACTCAGAGCTGTTGTGGGTGGTTGCTGGCTCCCATTGTTATTCAAAGAACTGAAGAGGTGCACGACTGCAAAGTAGCTCAGGGGCTCATTCAGAAGGGAGTTCTGCTAACCAGGCGGTACAGAGTAGCCGCTCCAGCAGGCAGTCAGCTCCTCCAGCTGGAGAGCTCAAGGGTAGTGATTATTGTCTGCGGCTGGAGCAGGAGGAGGAGTTTGTGGCTAAGGAGTATCCCGCACATGACTGACAGGATGATGGAAAGCATCTGCTCTGCTCACTGTGCATATCTCTTTTCCTCGTGCATCAGATGTTAATCATATGCACATCCAATCATGCATAGGCACAAGGCAGCAGATAGGGGTGAACTCAACTTGAGAGTTCACCCAGCAAACACAATATGACTGAGATTGTCCCCAAACGAGTTCCAGTCCCCTCTCCTGAGTTCCCAGATATGATCTGAAAAAGTCTTAATGAGAAGTGGCCCATAAAAGCAGTTACCAAGTTAGTATCAGAGAGCACTGTTTGAAGCAGGGTATGTGTATGTAGCTTGATGCAGGGTCCTAGGCTGCTAGGTGCACTGTCAGATGGGTATGTGCACAGCCCAAGCCAAGGGGAATCCTAGGTTGTTAAGTTTTCTCTACACCTGCCTGCCTGCACGCTAAAACTGATCAATTAAACGACTCTTTGACCAGGCTCACTTCAGTATCAAGCCTATTGACCTCTNGAAGCAGGGTATGTGTATGTAGCTTGATGCAGGGTCCTAGGCTGCTAGGTGCACTGTCAGATGGGTATGTGCACAGCCCAAGCCAAGGGGAATCCTAGGTTGTTAAGTTTTCTCTACACCTGCCTGCCTGCACGCTAAAACTGATCAATTAAACGACTCTTTGACCAGGCTCACTTCAGTATCAAGCCTATTGACCTCTGCCTAAATTCTCTTTATACTTAAGTTCATATCAATACCTGGAAGATGGCATGGGGTACTAGAACCCTTTATCTGTTCTTTATGTAGCCATGTGGATGAAATTTCTCTCTGCTTCTCACACCGGCTTATGATGTGTGGTGAGCCTGGCCTGTTGGAGCCCAGCCTTTCACCCTAGAAATCTGGTTACACTTCTTTCAAATTTCTTACCTCTGCTTCCATTCCATTTCCCATTCCAGCCTCGTGGAACCTCGGTACCCAGTGGTGATAATTCACCTATATGGGATGGTTGGTGTTCCCTCATGGCTCCTGGACTCATGGCTCCAGTCAAATTTATTGCCCCCTCCCCCCAGGAGAAGCATGTGGCTAGTAGTCAAGTAGACAATGTCCCAAGCTTCTGACCTTCAGGCTAGACTCCTCCCAGTTACCTAGCAACAGTAAGATAACAGCCCACCTTAAGAGGGGCTGTTTGGCCCCACCTAGCTCTCTCCTCTCACTCTCCTCATCCTCTCTGCACTCTCTCCTCTTACTTTAGCTTTTCTTCTCTCTCTCCTTTTCCCCCTTCTCTCCTCTTGGCCATCGTTGGTCACTCTCTCTCTTTCCACTTTCTCTCCTTTCCCCCTGCCTTTCTACAATAAAGCTCTAAAACCATAGACTGTCTCTGTTCATCAGGGCCTGCTGTGCTTGGACGATGGGATAGGCTTTCTCCTAATGAGCTGTTTCTAATCTCCCGATGGAAGGCCTTCCTGTGCTCCAATCAAGGCTTGGACTAAAGACTCTCACCTGCGTGGTAACCTCTCTCCCTCTGCCCTCTCTCCTGTATCCCCGGGGCTGAGGGTGTCGCCCTGGGGCCCCTGGTATTGGGGGCTGCTCTTTGTCCAAACCACACCCCCACCCCCACCCCCACCCCGCCAAGTGGGGTCAGTGGCTTAGATGCCCACCCGGGCCGAGTTGAAAGCGTCTGGCAGCCCTCCCGTGTCCCCCTGCCTAGAGCACAGGGGGAACTCTGGCCGGATGCAGTATTTTCTGCCTCCCGCCTCTTCCCCCTACCCCTTTAGCCCACAGGCCCCCTCGGAGTGGGGGCCTGCAGGCTGGATCTAGTCCAGGGCCGGGAGCTGGGGTGGGGTGGGGTGGGGGTGTGTGGGTGAAGAAGAGAATCTTTGCCTGGTCCCTCAGAGGGAGTCTTTGGCTTGATGGTGGTGGCTTGATTGTTGCTGGGAGCACAGAGAGGCCTTCTATGGGAGATTAGATGGCAGCTCTTAGGGAAAGGCCTTCTCCACAGCTCCCCACAGTGGATCCTAGTGAAAAGAGGCAGTAGATGGTTTTAAGGCATTGTCCTGATGGAAAGTGGGTGAGTAAAACCGTACCCCCTTTTCAGGGTGGGCCTGAGGCTAAATACCTTTTGCAAGGAGGAGTGTCTGGGAAGAAAAACTTATTGACTAAGTCCTCCGGGCCTTTAGGTACCTCATTAAAATGGAGATCTGTCTTGAGCCTACATGACCACATGTCCTCTATGTGTGGACAGGCTTTGGGGCATTGCATGAACTGATAGCCACAAATCTATGGGGGGCTTGTCTAGTGACAGGAGCCTGGTGCCCAGGAACGAGCGGAACCGCCTACCATCCCTTCAAGGTCTCTTAGCTCAACCAAGAGAACAAGGCTACCTTTTACAGTCCCACAGATTAGTATATCAAAAGTACTCCCCATGATACCAACTTTAAATAGCTGTTGCTTCAGGAGACAAGGCACGTGTCACAAAGACACTTAGCCCTTACCTCTTCTAACCTCCCACCCAGTCACAGAGAGAGGATGTTTTAGGTTGGCAAGCCAGAATTGTGGGAATGTGTGACCTTAGAGAATATAAGATGACCTCTGAAAGACCTTGATAGAATAGCATGCTGGGGACCTTCAGCTAGAAGGTTGTGAGGAACACTCCCTTCCCAGAATATCCCAGCAAAACAAGCTTTACAAGAAAGCAAGGCCGGTGCAGGTAATGACCAAGAATGTTTCAGTTCCCTTTTCTGTTGACTAAGACCTCACCTTACTGGGCAGTGGTGGCACACACCTTTAATCCCAGCACTTGGGAGGCAGAGGCAGGAGGATTTCTGAATTCGAGGCCAGCCTGGTCTACAGAGTGAGTTCCAGGACAGCCAGAGCTATATGGAGAAACCCTGTCTCGAAAAACCCAAAATAGATAAATAAAAATAAAAAAATAAAAAAAGACCTCACTCCACCCAGGGCCATCAATGCAGCCTAAGGAAGGTCAAGAAAAGACACTTGCCTCTTGGGAAAGGAGAGGCTAATTTGCTGCTAGCCCGCACGGCTCCCACGTCTCCGTCTGGCAGAGACATGGGAAGAAACAACACGGGGGAAGCGGAAGGGTGGGTTCCGAGCAGCTTGGCTTCACTCTCTATTCTGCTTCTCTCTCTCTCTCTCTCAAGTTTCACACACCTGCAGCCGTTCACTCACTCACTCACTCTGCTCTCTCCTACGCTGGCTGGCTAACGCTGGTGCTGATCTCCTCATCTGCTGCTCTCTGGCCTAATGCTGCAGAGCTCTCTTGTCTCTTGCCCGTCCCAAGCTGGCTGGTCTCTGGCCCCTCTCTGCTACACTGGTCTGTCTCTGGCCCCTGGTCTAACGCTGGTGCTGCTCTCCTCCTTTGCTACGCTGGTCTCTGGTCTCTGGCCCCTGGCTGGTCTGTCTCCTCTGGTCAGTAAGTTTACTGGCCAGTAAGTCTTCATCTGGGGCTGCCCTCAATTTATACTTCCATTCACCCAATCATAGACACACACATCCAAGGCAGCATGCAGGATTGGCTGATAGAATGGTACCGTGAGATGTTGCGCTAATCTCTCCAATGAGTTACACGAGTTACACACGCTGCTTTTATTGCACATGACTGAGACTGGGATAAAAAAGTGAGGTCATGGGGCTTGGCATAAAGCCAGGCGCCATCTTTGGCCCATGCGGCCATGCCCGCTCCCCACACTAATTACCATTTCTAAAGGGGGGGGGGATGAAAAGGGACCAACAATGGGCTTAAATCCACTCTTGTTATCAAGGCCTACCCTTAAACTGTATAAAAAGTGTGTGCCTAGGAGATTTGGGGTAGCCTCTACCGATATTGCAGGATGCCCTGACACGTCAGATCAGTAAACCTTATGCTTATTGCATCGACCTCCGTCTCTGTATTTCTGTGAGTGGAACATCCGGGACGAAAGGCTCATCGGGTCTTACAGAGAAGTGAAAATGCAGGAAGTCAGCCAATCACTCTCCCTTCTTTTACCTGCTGGAGTTCAGAGAGGAGAGTCAAGGCTACCAAGCTAGGTGTGATTACAGGAGCCAGGCATCTTAATTATCAAACTGAACCCAATATAAATTTGAAGTTTTATTATAGAATTTAAATAATCACACTCAATCCTAGCTGAAGGTCTGAGAAGCAATTACAATTTAAATTCTCAATACACAGAACCAGAAAAATTGGGGGTTAGATGGAGTTTTCATCTATTAACAGAGAATAAAATTTAACTTGGTTGAGAACAAGAGAAAATTACATTTATTTGGAGATAACCTAAAGAAGGAGATCTTTGAATACTAGGCCAGCTTATGCAATATACTGAGACTGTCCCAAACCAGCCAACCAACCAACCAACCAACCAACCAATCAAAAAGGCAATGAGCTCTCATGCAAGCAGGGTTTGGGTACAGCCTGGGTCTCCTAGTTGGCAGAATATAATTTAACAGACCAAAACCTCAGGAAACTTCCGTTGTCCTTGTTCACAGGTCAGTGTGCCTGGGAATGTGGCCATCTGCAGTCTAGGAAAAAGTGCAGCAGACCCAGGGAACTGTCAGAAATCCAATGCTTATGTGATTTCTTGGCTCCACTTGATGTGCCCCAAACCAGTGCGACTCCATTTTTTTCGGGTTTGTTTTTTTTTTTGTTTTTTTTGTTTTTTTTTTTTGAGACAGGGTTTCTCTGTATAGCCCTGGCTGTCCTGGAACTCACTTTGTAGAACAGGCTGGCCTCGAACTCAGAAATCCGCCTGCCTCTGCCTCCCAAGTGCTGGGATTAAAGGCATGTGCCACCACACCAGACCCTCCTTGAGCCATTTCAATACAAGGGAAGAATCTTGCCAGTTCTCATACATTTGTTCAACAGGTTCCAGACATGGATTTTCAACCAAACCAAATGTACCTTACATTTCATGTAGAGGTTTTAAAGGAAGGTGGAGTGATAAAAAAAAAATAAAACGGGGTGGGGTGTATCTCAGTGGGTAGAGTGTTTGCCTGGCATGCACAAAGCCCAGGGATTGATAGCAGAACCGCATACACTGCATGTGGTGGCACACCTGTAACCCCAGCACTCAGGATCATAAACCCAAGGTCATTCTGAGTTAAGTACTTAGTGATTCCAAGGCCAGCCTGGGGTATACACGACCCTGTCCAAGGCCAGCCTGGGGTATACACGACCCTGTCCATAAATGATTGAATAACGTCATACTTTGTATCTCTGAGGAGTCTTGTTCAATGTGCTTTTCTTCCCTCTGCACACTAGATTCTGTCCCTCCTGCTCTTTCCAGGACCAGATGGCTGGCAGTCTCTTTTCTCTGCAACCACTGGTGCGGGTCACATTGATGGACTTTTCCCTCCCCCAATCAAGATGGTCATAAGCCTTCCTTCACATTCCCCTCAGCCTAAGCCAACTCTAATAACCTCCCAGATCCCCTTTAGAAGATCAGCAATTACAAATTCCCTTTCTGCCCCTTTGAGAAGGCAAAATTCTCCTCCCTGCCTCCTACCAGTTTTACAAGAAAGCAGGACCTGGGAGCCATCTTTTAAGTGTCATCCTCAAAGGGCACAGAAGCCCTTGCCCTGGCTTCTGATGGCGGGGAAGGTACTGCCAGATGCAAGCACACACTCCCCTGCCACACGGAAGCAGATCTATTTGTCCTTTGAACAAACACGGATAGCCCAGCACACACCCAGGTAGCTTCACACACTTGAAGGCTTCCTCCCAGCTCACCCCAACCTTCTGCTTTAGTGGTGTCCAGTCTAGTCTTCTTCACTCTGCCCCATCTCCTTTCACAAAGGGTCCCCTTTCCTTCCTTGCAGCATCCTTCTAGGTAAAAAGCTTTGGCTTACTGTGTCTGGCCTTGTTTCTCCTAAATGCCCCCCCCCCCATCTTCCTAACCCACAACTCTCATCCTCTTGGACCTCTTCCTTTGCAGGGAAGGGTTCCTCAAATGCACTTTGTGCTCCACTACACCTCCTGTGCACTCCATAACCTTCTAGGATGTAAACCTGACACCCTTTGTCCATGCATCCTTCACGTTTTCCTGGAACAAGCCACAGGATTTACAGTGAGATTCAGATCAGCTATGTATGGATAAAGTCATTCGACTTCTTAGTCCGTTATTACTTGAAAACCTGGAATCCCTCCCTCCCCCCTCTCTTTCAGAAACAGCAGCTGCCAGTTTGTTCCTGAAGTTCTGCTGATGGGACCTAAGCTTTGTGTTAAGTCACCATGTGGGTGCTAGAGGGTGAACCAGGGTCCTTTTCAAGAACAGCAAGTGCTTGTAACCACTAAGCCATCTCTCCACCACCATCCCAGCTCCTTTTTTAAAATTTTAGCTTAAAACAGGGTCTCAATCAGTTGCCCAAGCTGGCCCTGAGCTTGAAATCTTCCTGCTTCAGCCTCCCAAGGCCCGAACACCACATCCAGTGTATAACAGAAATGCTTAGAAGGCAGTTAGACAAAGTGAGCACTTAGCGGTAAGACAGCAGTAGGTTCCCCGCCAGGCCCTCTGATCCACCCAGGAACTTTTGAACAGGTTTACAGAATTAGACATGAATCCTGTCCTGCAGACTAGGCCCCAAACCCAATTAGAAACTAGTTGGTTACCGCCTTCACAGTCATGCCACTATTGGACAAGAGTATTTATCTTTTCTAGCAGGCTGGTATTAGAGTATGCAGGGTCTAGCACTGGGTAAAACCACTGCACTGATCTTTCTTCCCCTAGAAGCTGCATAGCACCTATGAGCACTATGAATGCTAACCCATAGAGAGGAAGTTCCCCTGTAAGTTAAAGACTGACTTCTATACTCCTATAACCAAAGTGCATGGTGTCTTCAGCAATAAGATCTTATCATCTAGTTATGGTGGGCAACCAAGCAAGCATAGCATTTCAAATGCATTATCTCATTCAGTTCTGCATCAGGATGTAGTTACTGTATTTGCCCCATTTTATAGACAGGGATATCAAGGCTGAGAAAGAAAGACTGGTGGACTCATCCAAGTTTTACAGCAAGGATGTACTAAAATTCCTACTTTTCTACATTAAAGTTTAGTATATGAAACGATGGACTTCATTGTGAAATTCTCATACAGATCCTTTATCTAACTCACATCCATCCTCCCCTTGTCCCCAACCCCTCCATCCTAGCTGATCTGCTTCTATGTGCCCCGCCCACACTCCTAACAGCAGTAGCTCATACTAGTAATCTTAGCACTGAGGAGGCTGTAGCAGGAAAATTGCTCCAAGTTCAAGGAGCCTGGTCTACACAGTGAATTCCAGGCCATCCTAAGCTACAGAGTGAGACTCTGCACACAAAAAAGGCTGGTGACTTGGTACAGCAGGTAAAGGCACCTGCTGCTAAGCCACATATCTGACCTGAGTTGGATCCTCGAGACCCACATGGTGAGGAAAAAAAAACAAAACAACCAATTTCTGTACATTGTTCTCTGATCTCTACATGCATTCTGTCACACACACACACTCTTTCTCTCACTCAAATCTAGATTTGACATGATAAACTATGTAATATTGTTTTTATTCCCCCCCCCCCATTATCTTAGTCCCTCCCTCTTCCCTCCTTTCCCATCCAACTGTCTATCCTATGTATATTTATACACCACACATTGCACCCTGTCTCCCATTTCCTGGTTAGACCCAAGACTCAACTTAAAAATTCATCTTTTACAGGTGTTTTCCTGATCTGTCAGAGATGGACTCTTCCTTACACTGTCCAAGCTCCCAGCATATACGACAGTACTTGTTGGTTATCAGGAGACGGCATGGGGGGTGGTCTTAGGTCCTGAGAAGGGCTCTGGATGACAGAGAGGCATTCAGAGTAACAGTGGCGGGTGGATTTGTTGGATTATGCAGGTTGGATGACAAGTATAAATGTTTAATGAACATGAAATGATACTGGACTGAGAGTCTTAGAGGTTCAAGTCGGCTTCCAGGATCAGGTAATGAGTAAGTTAAAGTCAGGGACTATAAGCCCACCGAAGGCCCCACAATCCCTATCTCAGGAGACTGACTCCATTCTTCCTCATGAAAACAATCTCACCACCTATGTGTCCCAGATCTTAAGCCACTCACAGTCCCTGTGAGTACAATCTGTACTCACAGGGAGACTAGCAATGGGATGGTGAGGCTGCTTCCTTAATTGATGCTGTGGTTAGAAATGTGTGTATCCCTTCAAAGTTCCCACGGATGCTCACTGCTGGTGTGGTAGAAGCCCTGGCTTGGTTTAGGTGACCACATCTTCTGTCATCATGAGTGACCACTGTTGTCACAAAAGAGGTTGAGGGGAAGGGTGTGGCTCAGTAGTAGAAGGTTGCCTTAAATGTACAAGGACCTGGGTTCTATGCCCAGCACTGTATAAAAGAAAAAAACAAGGTTGCGTTCCCTGCTCCCTTCTACCCTTTGCCACTCTCTACCATGAGATGACACTCCATGGATTCCACCACGTGACAACAGTCCAACCTTACAATAAAGTCTAAAGCACTTTAAGTGTGAGTGAATTCATATCAGTTGTATGTGCTCATTTATACCAAATGCTTCTAGATAACCATGCAGCCCTGAGATCATAGACATGTTTTGACTTTGAGGATAGGGTCCTGGTGTAAGAATTCCAAACCCTCTAATATTTCAGAGAACAGTTATGTCGATATTATATATAGTTATTTAATAGAAAACTAGGCTCAGTTCTGAATGGCTGTGAGTTCTTCTCTGATCAATCAAGAAAAACACTTGTAATAGACCGAATCCTCGGATATTTAATAGAGCGACTCTTTTACTGCACACAGGTGACCTGGGTGACACTAATAGTTGACTGTCTTGGCAGGCTTGGTTTCCTCGATCTCCGAAGACAGCCAGCGGTAAGTGCGATGCCGCCGTAGCACCTCAATGGACTTGAGCTCCAGTGGTGTGGGCTGAACACCAAGATCTTCCAGGCCAGGCAGGTCAGTTGGCATCACGTCTGAGATATGTATCTGTGACAAAGGGACACAGAGAATGCCGAAAGAGATTGCCACCCCTCAGCTCTCTACACCCCCAAACTGGCCTGAGGCTCATCTGGGAGGCAAGTGTCATCAGAGACCACACAAAAGCAGAACAAATAGAGATCATCATCAAAGGCCTGAGGCATGTCTCCCATACCCCCCAGAACCACAGGACAGCGACCCTGAAAGAGGAGCTCCACAGGCACAT
Source organism: Mus minutoides (assembly GCA_902729485.2). Taxonomy (NCBI): domain Eukaryota; kingdom Metazoa; phylum Chordata; class Mammalia; order Rodentia; family Muridae; genus Mus; species Mus minutoides. The sequence continues at coordinate 365,283 of LR750275.1, forward strand.
GTGTGCAGAGCTGAGCCTAGTGAGCAGGAGCAGGAGCTCTCTCTCCACCTAGAGATTCAGATAAGAGCTAAGGTAGGAGACCACCTCTGCACCCCCATCTTCTTATGCTGGATCCCTGGGCTATGGATCTCTATTCAGTTTTAACTTTTCAGTCTGTTTCAGGCTTCTGACACAGTGTCTCACACTGGAACTCCTAGGAACCCAGTGTGTAGCCCAGGCTAACCTCAAACTTGTAGGAATGCTTCTGTCTCAGCCTCCCAAGTGTTGGGACTGCAGTTATAACATCACGCCTGGACCCATTAGCTTTTTTTGCTCCAATTATACTCAACGTGGGTTAAGTTATGCTCACTACAAAGCCTGAAGCCAAACCACTATTGTTTAAAGAAGAATGAACAAGACAGCCCCACTCATCACAAAGCACCAAAGCAGATTCCTCTGAACATGGAACTGAAGCAGGTCCCATCCTGTGACCTCCACAATAAGCAACGCAGGGAGGACTCCAGTGTGTTTACTGCCTGTTCTAGGGCATTCTGCAAACCAAACCCAAAGCCCGTCTGCCTATTACGTTCATACTTTCTCAGTCACCAAGGTAAGAAGAGCAAGTGTCTGACAATGGGGCTCACGGCCACAGAAAGGACACCATGGAGATGTGTCTGCTTTTTAGGCATTCTGTCAGAGGGAGGCTGTTCCCTGAGACTGTTAGCAATTCTTTGCTATGCTTTGGCTCTTAGGGGACAGTTTGGCTGCATTTCATCAACAGAAAGAAAATCTACACTTCTCAGGCTGAGATGCTGTCATATGTTTATTTGGCATCGTCCCAGTGAGATTTGAGTATGCAGGAAGCAGATAATCAATGAGTCAGACGAGACTTGAGAAGGAAGAGCCAGGACTTTAGAGCTCAGCATACTGCAGGCAGACAAGATTGGCAGCAAGAGGCTCACTGATAGAGGAAAGAGGACTGTTGCCTGGGTAACAGTAGGCAGAGGAGAGATAGTTATACACTCTGCCTTTAGTACATAGCAAAGTTCCAATATTACTAGAAGCATGTTCCTAATGATGAACAGGCAGGCAGGAATTAGGAGTGGCCCGACCTGGCATGTACTGAGGGTTGCTGAGGGTCTCTTTATCATCTAACACAGAAGCCATTCAGTCAAGCATAATTCAAATGTCACTTTCAGTGAACCAAAATTACATATAGCTCAAATCTGATGTCTGCAGTCATGGTAGCCATATATCAAGTCCTCTGAATCGCACACTGCTCCTGGCTATGTGCTGGTACAGACGCAGACCACCCTGAGCACTGCAGGGTGGGGCAATGGTGGCTTAGGAACCAAAACTTCAGGGGATCACTTGATGTCTTACGTGGACAGCACAGAAAGGGCCGTCACTGAGGCGAGAGTTCAAGGACAGAGCGCAAGCTTGCAACAGCAAGAAACTGTATAGGCTCCTGGTCCCAGCACGAGAGATGCTAAGTAAAGATTAGCACAGCTCCCAGTCAGCCTGAGCTACACAGTGAACACAGCGAGACCCCATCTCAAAGCAGAAAGCACCTGGTAAGATTTAAAGAAAAAAAAAAAAAAAAGCTTGCAGTTCCATTTACAACATGTTACTATGTCTGCATAGTTCCACATAAAACAATTCAAGACGGGAGAGATGGCAGCACGGCCTCCAGCAGCAGCTGGCAACTGGGATGAATGTAATTTATAAACAGAAGTGAGAACGGCTGAGGCTGTGACCCTGTCTGTCAGGACAGGCTGTGACCTGTCTGTCAGGACACACAGTAACCAGGAAGAGAGGGCAGCAGGAACAGGGCCTCCAGCACAGCCCAGTGTGGGAAGGGAAAGGCAGAGAACGAAGGAAGAAATGTGGCCCCTCAAACAAATGCTGCTCACAGCAGGAGTGAGGTGAGGTCAGAAAATTGTCTGAGAGGTGGCAGCGTGGGGTCATGGGTAGCCTTGGAAAGCAGTTTCAGGGCAGAGGAGGATACAATGAGATTGAAATGGATTAAACAAAGAATGATGCAAGAATCTGCTGGGATCAAGTACAGACAGCTCTTTGGCAGTTAGCTTATAAAGGGAAACCCAGGCACGGTAGCTGTACACAGCTGTAGTCCTAGCACTTAGAAGCAGAGGCAGACAGATGAGGAATCCCAGGCACCTCACCTAGAGAGTGGGCTTGTACCAGCCTGGTCTAGAGACACTGTCTTAAAATAACAACAGAACCCAGAACAGTTGTAAGGGAACACAACAAAATGGCCAGAGGGATCTGGGAGGAGAGTCCGGCCTTCAGCAAGGAAGGGAGGTGGGGACTATTATGCATGTTTGAATGCTGACAAGGAGACCTCACAGAGAGAATATACTAAGATGGTGAAACAGTATGGGAATGAGTATGTGTGAGCCAAAAGCAGAACAGAAGGGCTAGCCTCAGCCAGGAGGACTACCCCACACATAGAAGCCCTACAGAAGGGCTAGCCTAGGCTAGGAGGACTTTCCCACACATAGAAGCCCTGCAACTATCCAAGCCAGCCAACCAAACTGATCCGACTTCTCCTCCTCCGCAGCGCTCTGCCTGGTGAGAGGTTGGCTATGCCCAGACTTACCCGTTCCACCTTGTCCTTCGTTGTCCAGGGCTCAAATGGACTCAGCCCAAAGAGTTTGCCAATCCAGCTGCAATGGAAGTACATGTGGCATGTGTGAGAGGCGTCTGGGCTGGGTTCAGCCTACTGGACCCCCAGGAAAAGAGGGACTGCTGCACACGAGAACTCGCTATGTTTGTCACTGTTTTCTGAGAAAATAACAACTTCCTGGCTCTACTACCTGTTGTGGAGACAGATCAACTCACCCTCTCTGCCTCCCTTTTCTGAATTTTTAAACTGGGGACTCATGTACACAAAGCTGGCATCAAAGTTACTAGGTAGCTAACAGTGACTTTGAACTCCTAATCGTTCTGCCTCTCAAAAACTAGCATGTGCCCCCATGCCTACCAGCTACAGCTTTGAGGAGAGGGGAGGATGCTAGGAAAAACTACAGGCCTCACAGAGCTAGGCAAGGACTCGGCCACTGAGCAGCACTGCCACAGCCCTCCACCTAAAGCTTTGTAAAAAAGATTCATTCATTTTATGTAGATGAGTAGAAGGTAGCTGTCTTCAGACACACCAGAAGAGGGCATCGGATCCTATTATAGATGGTTGCTGGGAATTGAACTCAGGACCTCTGGAAGAGAAGTCAGTGCTCTTTAACTGCTGAGCCATCTCTCCAGCCCCAACCTCCAGTTGAAAGAACATTCTTGTTGCTAAAGCAAATCATGACAAAGGAAGCCTTAAGTGTGCTCAGAATTTAACAACATATAAACTCCTAATTACAGCCAAGCCCTCCTACAAGCCGCTCCACACTAACATCATCTGGACTATGCAACATCCTCACTGGGCCACGCCATTGGTGTCTGCCAACCCTGCCCTAACTCCCCCCTCCATGTGCAGCGCGTCCCTGCCTCCTGGTTTCTAGCCCTCCACACTACTAAAGCTGGTGTCCCAAATGACTCCATGGTGCTTGCTCTTTACATCAGCTGATTTTTCATTAGCATGCCAGTCCACAAAAATTAATGGAGGGGCCTTCTGTGCACCAGGCATGGCACCAGGCAGACAACCATGGGAAATAACTCAGTAACAACAGACTCTGGCTGGATTTGGTTATTCACACCTGCCTCTTCTCATACCGCATGTGGCAGCCTAGCTCCTTTACCTGGAAGTACTTACTATGCACGCATAAACATCTCCAAACACTGGTCATAGCAACTCTGTACCCCTACCTCCATGTGGCTACCCACATACTCCTCTCTGAATGAAATTAAGTTTCCCCTCAACTTGGGGCAGTGTCTTTTCAAATATATTTCCAATGCACTTGGGTACAAAGAATGAAAACTCTGAGCCAGCCTGAACCAGTTTAGGTGCGCACACAGTAAGGAGAAATTGTGTCAAGTAAACTTTTAAGAAGAATCTATTTACCATCTTACATACATCTATGTAAAATTGGGCTTAGATGTGGCTAAAATCACTTGCACTATGGAAATAAACATATAGAAAAATGATTATATGAACTAATCTGTTAATCAAAATAAAGAACTTCCCTAGCTAACTCTCATTAGCAACCAAACTCCTCCTTCTCTTGAGCCTCATAAAAGGAATCCCGAAACAGTAACTGGTATCCCCAAGGCCTCTCCCTGATGTGGCAGCTGTCTGTATTAACAGCATACACCCCAGTCAACGCTACTGCTTCTCTTAGAAACGTTTTGTTGCTACTTTTTCAAAGTGAGCCCTTATTTTCAACTCTTTGGATAAGAGGCCAAGAAACACCTAAGCCTGTTTGTGCTGTAACAGTTCTAAATACTGGATACAAGGGTATGAACAAAAGAGTAGACTCTCCTCTTCAGAAATGCATGTTTATGTCTCCCCTTCCTAGGGGAGGGCTATAGCTTAGCCATGGAATGCCTGTCTAACTTGTAAGAGGCTCGGGGTCTGATCTAGTACCACAAACAAACAAAATCTGTAAAAAGGTTGGGTGCAGTGGTCCACACCTGTGATTTCAGAACAGGCAGGGACAGGGGCAGGGGAAGGGGCACTGTTTTAAATTCGAAGACAACTGTGTCTACACAGCAAGTTCCACGCTAGCATGGTATATACAGGCAGTTTCAGGCTAGTCGGGGCTACTCAAAGTAAAACACACAAAACTACTTTTCCTTTCGACTTTTCTCGGTGTCTTGAAAGCCCTGCACTCAGCAGTCCTAATCTCCGGCTCTCCCGTGAGTGGGGGCAGTCTACTGGCTTCCAGGGCCTTCTCTGCTGTTCCTCTGTCCACACTCTATCCCTGTCTATTACATAAGTCACAGAGAGTGTTAAACGAGTGGAAGAAAGGCCACTGAAGGAGAACGCTTTCAATAAACAACCTCCACCATGTTGTGCTGTGGGTTTTGTTGTTTAAAAGGGTTTTGTTTTTGTGTGTGTGTGCTCTGGTATCTTAGGTTCCTACAGCACTGCCTGAGAAATGGAAGGCAGCTAAAAAAATGGGGACTGATGGAGTTCAGGACTTCACACTTCCCAGGCAAGGGTTTTGCCACTGAGCTACTATCCCCAGTAGGTACAAAATTTTAGTCCCCAAAGGGAAGAAGTGAAGTGAAGGAAGGAAGGAAGGAAGGAAGGAAGGAAGGAAGGAAGGAAGGAAGGAAGGGAGGGAGGGAGGGAGGGAAGAAGGGAGGAAGGGAGGAAGGGAGGAAGGGAGGAAGGGAGGAAGGAAGGAGGCTGGAGAGATGACTCAGTGGTTAAGAGCAATGACTGCTCTTCCAAAAGCCCTGAGTTCAAATCCCAGCAACCACATGGTGGCTCACAACCATCCATAATGAGATCTGACGCCATCTTCTGGTGTGTCTGAAGACAGCTACAGTGTACTTGGATATAAAAATAAGTAAATCTTTAGGCCAGAGTGAGCAAGGCTGACTGGAGCGAGCAACCTTCATTCCCAGCAACCACATAATGTCTCACAACCATCAGTACAGCTACAGTGCACTCATATACATAAAGCAAATAAAATAAAATAAATCTAAAGAAGAAGAAGAAGAGGAGGAGGAGGAAGAGGAGGAGGAGGAGGAAGAGGAGGAGAAGAAGAAGAAGAAGAAAGGAAGGAAGGAAGGAAGGAAGGAAGGAAGGAAGGAAAGAAAGAAAGAAAGAAAGAAAGAAAGAAAGAAAGAAAGAAAGAAAGAAAGAAAGAGAGAGAAAGAAAGAAATTAAGGAAGGAAGGAAGGACGGACACAGGGCCAGGTCGAGGTCTAGGTTAGCTTCCTCCTCCCCAACTACACCGAAGACGGCCTTAACCAAAGAAGGGAACCTTGCCCCGTGGTGAGCAACTGGAAAGACACAAAGGGGAACTGGCTGTTCCTCATACCAGCTTCCAAGCAAGACACTTCTCCAAATTAAAGCCCACAGCATTTACTGTTGCTTATTTCTACAAGATGCTGAGGACCAAACCCAGAGCTTCATACTGCATAAATGCCCTGCCTCTGACACAGACCCCAATCTGAGCATAGGGTTTTAAATTCAATCTAAGTCACCTAAGAATGACCTAAGAAAGACCTAAGATGGTGGTTTAGGTCACCCTTGCTTGTTAAGGCCACATATAGTTCCTTTCTTGTCCAGCATTATAGCATCAGGAGTAGCATCATTACAAGTGTGAAGACTGACCTTCTCTAAAGGGAAGGAATTAGAATAATATCTCCAGCCAGCCCTCTTGTGGGTATGCACGAACAGCACCGTACTTACCTATACACAAATAGTGGCAAAGGGTAAGGGATGAAGGTTCTATGGGTCATGCCAAAGATGTACTTCACCAAGTGGAAGAGCAGGTACCGATTTGGCCTGGAAACCAAAACAGAGTTCTTCATATTATTTGCTCCCTACATTTTTTTTTTTTAAATAATTAACACTTTTCTTATGAAAAAGGAAACCCACTGTAACAAATACAGATAAACAAAGAAAAACCATCTGTTAACCAAGTGCCATAGAGAACCTGTTTTCCATACCCTCCTCTCCCTCTTCCATGTGTTTATAATGTACCCTGTTCATCGATCTTCTTGTTCCTTTTGGGAAGGGCTCTCACTCTAGTCCCGCCTGGCCTCAAACACAGGAATCTTCTTGCCTCAGCCTGAGTCACCACACCTAGCTTGATCAGCATTTCTTATATGGGGCTAGTTTTTCTTCATGTGCTTTTGGTCATTTACAGCTTTCTTTCCTTTGATAATTTCTGTCCCTTACAATGGCAAACACCATCTCCATCTTCTGAACTGTGACCCTTTCCACTCAGATAGCCTCCATTTATCGGGGACCAGACTTTAATAATTAATCATCACTTACATTTCAACATCTATCATAACTGAGAGCATAATGAAGATAATTCACTACAAACCTCATTTTACAAACAGAAAACACTTTACCGTTCAAATAGTAATGTCGGCATCAGCTGGGATATCACACAAACCCCTCAAGCTGCCTTTAACGCTCCAAAGGGTGTTCAAGGATGTCTGGTTTGTCCATCAGGGGCAATACTAGCCTGCCCAAGCTACCCGTGTGCGAGACACCTCTTCAGAAGGCTCCAGAGCAACATATCCCAGTAAGTGTGGTCAGACTAAGTGGAGGCCTGGATCACAGAGAAAGGGCCCCTGAAGATTACATCTTCCCAGCCTGCATCTCATGGTTCACTGTGAGAATCATTGTCAACAGACATCCTCAGCGAGCCTGCCTCTGAGACTTCCTCCACTATGCTTGTCAGCCAGATCCCTACAGAGGTTAAAGTGAATACCTGCCTTCGCTAGAGAATATACAAACAAGCAACAACAAGGATTTAAAACAAAACACACACACACACCAGCAAGAGAGAGCCGCCTGAGTTAACTGACCTCACCTCCCTTCTCTGTTCAGTGATTTCAAACGAGACTCCCAGGTCTGCTTGCCCATCCTTTTATGCTCTTTGACTTCTCCCCGGGAACTGACTCATCTGTCTTCTCTGACCTCTTTTCTGTGGCAAGCCATCCTTCCTGATGGCTGATACTCTGCTCATGCTCCAGTGAAGAGACACCTTGGTGTCTCATAGCTGACTACATCTCATACCCTCAACTCGTCCATTAAGATGAAGAAATGCTTGTCTGTAAGGCGGCTAAGCACCCCCCCCCTTGCACTTTCTCACAACTCTTCTCCATTCCTAACGACCATTCCTCTGACTACACTGTCCCTGGAAACATTAACAGCCATCTCTTCACTCACTGCTCAGAACAACATACAAGACACTGTTATCACCAAAACCCAGGTGGGACCTCTCCTGCTGTGGAGTCATCTCCCAGAACCAACCCCCCTAATATGAATCTTATCACAATGCATGTCCCAGTGAGCATGGGGGCGAGGACAAACTGCAGGAGTCAAGTTGTCTCCTTCTACCACACAGTTTCAGGCCAAACTCCGGCAGCCAGGCCTGGTGCCAAGTGCCCTTACCCAGTAAGCCATCCTGCCAGCCCTCCCATCATCTCCTAACCGCTTTTTCACCGCTTCTCCTTAGAGCTGGCTGCCCACTGCCTCCACATCCTATGCTTTCAGTGAGATTCCAGCACAGGCCAACACTGGCCCTTGTCTCAGAGGTTACTAAGGTCCAGAGAGAGCAGAGGTCACCACGCTGTCACTCTCCTTCTGCAGTGTCCAGTGTCACTGTCCCTCCTTCTCCAAGTCTGCTTCACTGGAATTTATGCTATATGGCTCTATTACACATGGGTGTCAAAACTAATCTACCAGCTCAACAAAAACCTTGTCTGGATCATTCAGTATCGTGGAAGATTTTACACTCTATAAAATCCACCTATTTCAAGTTATAAGTCAGTGTTTTAATTTATAAGGTTGTATACCCATCAGCATAATCTAGCCTTAGGATGTCTTTCTTAACCTCCACCTTCATGCCCATTATGTTAAGCTGGTTTTGTAAAGACTGCCCTTGAACTTCTGATTCTCATGCCTCAGTCTCTAGAGTGCTAGCACTGTAAGTACCTCACTATGCCTACCTTACATTCGCACCAGCACCAATATGCAAGATTTCCTATTTTTTCCACATTGTCACAATCATTTATTATCTCTCTGTGATATGCTCCCTCTTTGTGACTCCAAAGGACTTCAACCATCTTAGTATGTATTTTAACATTCATATTGCCTTCCTCACTGACATTTCTGTTTTTAATATAATGTGTATTTGCTGGCATGTATATCTGCACACCATGTGCATTTCTGCTGCAAAGGGGCCAAAAGAGGATATGGATCCCTAGGACTGGAGGTACAGGTGGTTGGGAGCCATCATGTAAGTGCTAGAAATCAAACTCAGGTTTCCAGGAAGAATGTTCTCTTGACCACTGAGCCATCTATCCAGGCCTGGTCCTTTCATTTTTAAATGGTATCATTTGAAATGCATAAGTTTCAAATTCAGGTGAGTCAAGCTTAATTTTTTTCCCTTTATGGATTTTGCTTCTGATGACATAGCTAAAAACATCTTGTTAAACCCTGATCTAGAATTGTTCCACTCCAAGTATTTATAACTCCAAGCTTGCATTTATTTCTTTTCTTCAGGAGGTAGAAATCCAAGTTCTAAGTTTCCAGAGGGTCATTTGTTGAACGGACTGCCCTCTCTCCACTCAGGTGCCTCGTTTGTCAACAGTCAATCGTCCAGAATTATGGTTTGGAGCTGGGGATAGTGGAGAGTTAGAATCCCAGCAAGAGCACAGGATCTGGAGTATACTATCCTTGACTACACAGTGGGGCCTAGAGCAGCCTGGCTACCTAAGTGGCAAGACCCTGTCACAAGCAAGCAAGCAAAGCTTTGTTTCGGGACTGCTGGTTCTAGTTAACTGATCTGTCTATAAGTTCAGCACAAACTGTCTTGTTCCTCAGAGCTTCAGAGCAGGCTTTATAGTTGGGAAAGTCAGGAGTTTAGGCTATTACCACTTTATATTGTCTTTGTGATACCATTTAAATTTACAGTTTATCAATTCCTACAAAAGGCTGCTGGGATTTTGACAAGATTCAGTCTACAGACCAATTTAAGGACAACTGCCATTTTAATAATATTGATATTTCCAATTCATGAATTTGGAAGGTCTTATATGTATTCTTTATTTTCCTTTCGCGGTGCTTTTAGGGTGCACGTCTTACTAAATTTCCCTAAGAATTTGTTATGCTACTGTGAAATGCTTTCCTTTGGTGCATGTACAGTGTGGGTGGATACACTTGCATGCGGGTGTACCTGCAGTACATGTGTGGAGGCCAGATCTCCTCTATAACTCGACACCTAATTTTTCGAAGCAGAGTCTGTCACTGAACCTGGAGCTCAAGGACTGAGCTGGCTGGCTGGCTAATGAGCCCCGGGATCCTCCTGACTGCCCAGAGCTGGGTCACAGGCCTGCTTGGCTTTTTCTTTTTCTTTTTACTTGTGTGTCTGGAGATCAACTCAGGTCCTTCTTGCTTCTTGCTAGCAAACTCTTAACGGGCTGAGCTATTTCCCCAGCCTATAATATCTGCTTAATTCTATCTGCATATAGCTTACTCGATAATACATAAAAATTGATTTTTATATTGATCTACTTTGTGTCTTTACTGAACTTGTTTATTAACTTTCAATCATGTATACTTGAGTGAGTGTGTGTGTGAGTGTTTTATAGGTCCTTAACTGATGGATGGCAGAATAAAGCAATGTGGTTAATACTACCTGATACTTGGGAGGAGCGGAGGAGCTGGCTCAGTTGGTAAAGTGTTTGCCGCACAAGCATGACCTGAAATCAGATCCCCAGCACCCATGTCAAATAAGAAGCTGGCACAGCAGAACAGATCCTGGGGCTTGTCATGCAGACAGTCTAGCTCACTCAGTGAGCTTAGGAATTAAAAAAGGCACACCTTCAGTGCACACACATTCACCTACCGTGACTTTTGTTTTATTTTTTTTAAGGCTGGGACTTACTACATGCTCAGGGTGCTCTCAAGCTCATTATGTACCTCAGGTTGGCCTTAAACATGTAGTGATCCTTCTGTCTCAGCTTCCCAAGTGCTAGCATTACAGGTGAGAGTCACCATGCCTGGATTCCTTGAACATTTCATCAAAAAGTGGAATCCCCAGACAGGAACCCACAGACCAAGTGCTGACTGCTTATGGTAGTCTTGGGCAGTGGCTCTCAGCTTGCTAACAGAATCATGTATACTCAGGCAGGTCCTGGGTTCCCTCAACTGCTGAATGTGAGTGCCAGAGCTCCATTTCTCTGAATGACCTCCTCAGAAAGAACTGGTGTTATAAGCTACCATCTTCTTTCCACAAAAAGCAACTCTAGGCACTTACCCAGTGAAGGCAAAGGTTTTTCCTATGGCATCTGGATTTTTAGTAGCATTAGCAATCCCCTTGGAAACATCTGCAACCTATACAAATCATAAGACATGTTTAGGCAGTTCTTGAACTGGGACATCAGACCTGGAGAACAAGGCCTGTAACATCAGTTACCTAGGAAGATGAGGTGACAAAGGCCAACAGGGTTACACTCTGGGTTCAAGGCTAGCTTGAGTAACTCGGTACAACCCGTCTTGATTTCTTTAAATCGGGATGGTGGTACTGAGGTGAGAACGTAGCCTAGACAGAGTGTTTGCCTGACATTCATGTTGTGCTGCACTCAACCCCAGGACCAAACACAAATAGGCAAACAAATGTTTAAAGAGAGATGGAAAGGGAGGAAGAGAAAGAGAGGAAGGAAAGCAGGTGCCTGTTGCAAGGGATGCAACAGAAAAACATGACATCATCTCTTCTCAGACTCTGGAAAAAGCACCTGCTTCACAGGTGTTCGCACAATCAGGTTCAAGGCTCAACCAGGTACTGCCCTAGTCAGAAGTCTCAGCTAGTCACCCCAAGGCCTGGACCTGGCCAGGCCATCAGCCTCCCATGCCATCTCTTAGGGTTGTGTCCACTCTGTCCTAAGCCACCAGATCTAGAGACTGAACCATACAGAGCTGCTCACGTTCTGCCATTCCAGCTTTCACAGTAGGAACTGCACAGGTTTAGACCAAGAGACACAGAATCCACAACCAGTGTTATTTATGGTTCGAGGGAACATCTAACAACTGTATGGAATTTTAGTTGTCATGGAGGAGCAGCTGTGGCCGTCTCTGGTACTCCCTGATTAAAGGACAGAGTGGCTGCTTGATATCCCACAATGAAGAACTGAAGAATTATCTGGTCCCAAACATCAGTAGTGTCACTTCTAGAAAACTGTTAGTTAGTTTTTATGTCAACTAGGCACAAGGTAGCCTCATCTGGAAAGAAGGAATCGTAATTGAGAAGTGTCTCCATAAACTGGTCTGCAGACAAATCTGTAAGGCAGTTTCTTGATAGAAGATGACATGAGAAGACCCAGCCTACTCTGGGTGGTGCCACCAGTGGCCAGGTGGTGCTGAGGTATATGTAAAAGCAGGCTAAGGCAAGCCACAGAGAGCAAGCCAGTAAGCAGCACCCTTCCATGAACTCGGCATCAGCTCAGGACTACAGACTCCTGCCCTCCCTTCCCTAAGTGATAAACTTATACACTATAGAGTAAAATAAACCTTTTCTTCCCCAACTTTCTTTTGGTCATGGTGTTTTGTCACAGCAACAGAAATCCTAACTAAGCCAGAAAGACTGGTATAACCCAGCCCACCCAGTAGAGAACCAAACCTTCTCCTTCACCTCTGGGCCCCAGTATGTACATCAGCTCTATGTGAAACAGAGCCCCATGCCTATCAACTGACTGTGAACCGCCCAAAGCTGGATTTCATGGCCTCTGAAATGATCACTTAAAATTCTCTCCCTCTCCTAGAACTTATCATGTTGAATAACTGTCATTTACCTGAAACAAGAACTTGAGGACAAAAATGTATGTCTGACTGGTTATCCTCTATGTATTCCAAGTATCACAGTGTCAGACGCTATACACACCTTGAGACGTGCTTAAGCATTTACTGAGTTAAGGCACCAGAGCAGCGGAACAGGCCCGTAACCTTGGTTACCTTGGAAGATGAGGCCTGAGGTGTCAAGTTGAAGCTCTGGTTGGGATACACACTGAGTTCAAGGCTTTCTTGGGCAACTCAGTAAACCTGCCTCAATTAAGCTTTCATAAGTGGATGGACAACTGAAGACACTGAGTAAACATCCACCTCTTAGGTAAACTGAGGCAACCAGTTGAAGCAAGTTGACAAAGGAAAGAATGAAGTCTGTGGGTGAGAACAAATGCAGAAAACTGAAACAAACTTGAATCCAGCTACCCCCCCCTTCCTAAGCCTCCATGTAAGGTACTTACATATACTGGCTGCTTCACTGTCTTAAAGCCCAAAGAAACAAGAGGCACAGCAAGAAACCAACGATAATCTGGAAGAAGAAATGAGAACCTCTTCTGAGAATGTCTACATAATGTTTACAATGAAAATAATGTAACAAATACAGCAGACTCTGGGGGGGCGGAGGGGGGTCTGGACTCAAGAAATAAGTAAAAAGGGAGCTGGGTTGAAATGGCTCATAAATCAACAGAACAGACAGACAGACAGACAGACAGACAGACAGGCAAAAGGGGCTGGGTTGTGATGGTGCACACTTTGATCCCAGCACTTGGGAAGCAGAAACAGAATCTCTGGGTTCCAGGCTAGCCTAATCCACACAGTATTACCTCCCTGTTTCAGCAAAGGGTTTGGGGGTGCTTCCTGAGTACGATGCAAAGTGACGGCTGCCTCACCTTCCCACCATACCTTCCCCACCACAGTGGACTGTAGTCCCACAAAATGTCAGCCAAAATAACCCCTCCTCGCCAAGGTGCTTCCTGCCAGGTACTCAGTCCCAGCAATGAGAGCAGCGGCAGGTCCAGCTTCTTCCCATCCACATCTCTCCGGTGCCCTCCAAGCTCCTCTCACCTGCCCACTGCACAGCCCAGTGCTGCCTCTACCTCCTCCAGTACTGGGTCAGCATTCACTCTCCAGACATGGGTCTGCCCCAGTCTGTTCAGTTTGTCATAACAGAATGCCAGACTCAATGGCTTAAAATCCCCAATTGGATTTTCTAGCAGTCGTGGTGGCTGGAAAATCCAAAGCCATGTGTCAGCAGGCCGTGTGAGCCTCTCTTTATCGCTTGTGGATGGCCATCTTCTTCTTGTGTCCACAGGTGCCTACTTCAGTGTGTGTACACGAAGACACTCTCTCCTTGTAAGGCCACCAACCCGGGTCATCAACTAGTTCCAAGCCCTTACACAGTCAGGTAGCCTCAATGACCTCCAAATCACTTTGTCCACACATCAGGAGTTAAATTGTCAACATAAAAAGAACTAGCAGGTGAAATACTCTATATTATATGCTGTATATCATAATTTTAAAAACAAAGTGGAAATTATTACAGATTTCTAGATGGCACATCTAGAGAGAGATACAGGGAAATACCAAAACTGCATGAACAAATGGGTCCAGCCAAACAAAGGGATACTATCCAGCTACACAAAGAAACAAATCCCTAAGAGTTGGACAAATCCTGAATGCATACAAGGGTAAGAAGTCATTTTGGAAAATGACACAATTCCCAAGCCAGTAAAAAGATCATTGGTTTGCAGGTATCCAGGATGGGGAGGATAGGGAAGGGTGTGTAGCTCAAGGGATTTGCTATTATCTTGCCAAGGTTACTGGGTTACTGCGGTTTAAACTTGGAAGTCCATGCTCTGGGACAAGCATGACCACTGCCTCCAGCAGCTGCAGGGAAATCAAACTGTGCAGTCTTCCCCTGGCCCCCAAATCCCCAACACACATTTAACTGGACCTTCATCTCCTAGAAGCAGAAAGGACTCTTGCTGGTGATGAGAATAAAACCCTAGAGAGGCAACTGAACAGGAACTAGACTGGGAGCTCCAGGCCACTGCCCACTGATGCTCAGCTCAATGGGTTAGGCTACCTGCAAGCCTCTCTTCCCGGAAGAAAGATACGTACTTGCAAAGTGATTGAGGAACCTGTCCTCCCTTCCGAAAATGTCAGACGGCCGTATGATGATGGCTTCAGGAAACACACTTCTCACTTCCTTCTCTCCCACCGCCTAAACCAAAAATAAAGCATTCTTAGTTCCACAGCAAGTGCACAGGACTCGCCCCCCACCACTCCCACCCCCACAATCACACACTGCTCATATCAAGGCCCAATGGTCATTAAGTAACCATAATTTCGGAAGATAATCATATTAGTCACAACACACACATACAAACACATACACAAGAACAAACAAACACCCCACATCCAGAACTTCTGTTGAGGATTCTTGTTGCATGATATTGGATCACACTATGAACCCTGAGATTATATACTGGAAAAACTTGTCTCTAGTTGTGGCGAGACTCAGCCTTAGCACACACCTTTAATCTCAGAGTGTTGCTGGATATTTGATTACATTATGAGATTCTGTGCTGGAAATCCTGTTTCTAGGAACAGTTTGGCTCAGCCCTACCACACCTTTAATCTAAGAGCTTTCTGTTTATTATAAACAGGATTAAATAAAGTCAATCATGCAAGAGGAGGAGCAAGGGACCAGGTGACAGGAAGTGAACACAGAGACTGAGAGGAAGTCAGGAGGATGGCTAGAGACACACAGGAAGTATATTTCTGGAGAGACATTCAGTTTGACGGGTTACTAAGTGTGGAGAAGGAGTTCTTTCCTTCTGGGATGACGGCTGAGGAGGAGGGTCACTTGGGGGCTTTCTCTGCCTCTCTAAGCTAGCAGGCTTTCACCCTAGCATCTGTCTCTTCTGTCTTCAGTTAGTAAAATCACACAATTGAGATTTTGTTTAATCCCAGCACTCGGTAGGCAGAGGCAGGTGGATTTCTGAGTTCGAGGCCAGCCTGGTCTACAAAGTGAGTTCCAGGACAGGTAGGGCTATACAGAGAAACCGTGTCTCGAAAAACCAAAAAAAAAAAAAAAAGAAAAGAAAAAAAAGAGAAAAAAAGAGAGAAAAAGAGATTTTGTTTTAAAACAACAGTTCTTCCTATTCTTATGCTAGGGAACCCACAAAGAAGGGGAAACTGGAGTATATAATGTTTCCAGCCTCCACGTTCTTTCTCCTATTTGCAGATTCTCTGCTTTGTGTCAGTAACCTAGCAGCCTACCACAGGACTCAGTGAGGTGGCAGCGGCCGCGGCCTCCTTCACCATCTACAAAATCTGCCTCCTCCTCTTCACCAACTCCTCTCAATGTAAACAAGGTAGAGCCTCTACCCTATAAAACAGAAATTCAGCTTCACTACAAACTCTTCCCGCTCCTACCTCCTCTCGCCCTTTCCCTAGAAAGCTAGAGAAAACTAGGCCCATCTTGCTGCACTACCACCAAGTGCCAGCTCACATAAAACTCACTCTGACTCTGGGTTCTGTTTCAACAACTACAGTATCTGATCCAAAATTCTTTCTGATAAGATCACTGATATAAACAGATCTGACACTGCGGTTCTCTTGGCTGCTCGAAATCAATACCTTGTCCTGCCCCTGATGCTGGTTTCTGTAACATTGATCTCTTCCAGCTTCCTGTCTACCACACAGACCTACCACTGCTAGCTTTGGAATCTGCAAGTTTCCCTCCTGTACCACACTGGAAGCATTTGCATGCCTCTGTCCCATTCAGAGCTCTCTTCTCAGTCAACCTGTTTACTCCCTAGACCATACCTTCCTGTTCTTCTGATTAACAGATTCTATTGACTCCCAACTTCTATCTCCAGCATCTGAACTCCAGGGCCATCAACCCTGGACAACTGGGACAATATTGAAACCCATGTTCAAAACTATTCCACCTTGCATTCTCTCAAGTAAAACAGTGCCTCTTAATCTGTGCTGAGTTTGGAATAGCCTAAAGAGAGCAGAATGAACACCACATTGGCAAATTATCACGTGCTCTTAAGCCCACTAAGAAGCTGGCTTTAAACAGGGCTGACCTCTGCCCATTGAGATACAAGAAAGTTGATGTCAAGTTTCTTTCAAAAGTCCCATCCAGTGTCAGGCTGGACCCTTGGTTCTCTAATGGGAGATGCTAAAGGTGTAAAAGCATTGAGTCCCTAAAAACAGCTGGAGGATAAAGCATGTCCCACCTAGATACTTCTGTTCTTCTCATGGTACACAAATGCCCTGCAGTGTGGTGAGCAGCTGGAAGCTTATCCACAGAGTACTCTCTGCTCTGGCTGGAACTCCAGAGGGGGCTGGCAAGGCATTTCTGCTGGAGAGCACCAGAGCTCAACAATGCTATCTGCAGCTGTTTGTCCTGTCCTTAAAAGCCTCCATTGAGGGATATTCTACTCCATCTGGGACACAAGTGTGATAGGGAATCCCAGCTGTCTCCCCAGGGTGCCCTGGCTTGATGTTACTCTTGCTTTCCTTCTCCTTTGGGCTGTCCCACTCACCCAGCTGGACTCTGTGTGCACTGATCTGATGACACTGGCCTCTACCTGCTGCTTCCCTCTGTCCACTAACTGCTATTTACTCTTGTACTTTTGCTTGTGTATGCTTAATAAACTCACTCATTCAAACAAAAAGCACAGCTTCACAGATCATTCTCTAGATAAAAAATAATAATAATAATAATAATTAAAAAAAAAAACTGACACCAAAATCCTACCTTTAAAGATTCTACTTGATTTGGTCTAGGGTACAGACTGGGCCTAGGAGTTCTGTAAGTCTCAGTGATTCTAATGTGTAAGAAAGGCTAAGAATCACTGGCCTAAGGCCTAGCCCCAGCCAACAGTATCAACACACACACACACACACACACACACACACACACACACACACACACACACACACGGCGGCAGCTGGGCAGCATTGCTCTCTCTCCTCCTCCACAAACATGCCTGCCCCCTTACAGCAACCAGGACATCCAGGTGACTCAGTGCACTCTAAAGCAACCATGCTGGGTTCACTCCTACTGTCCTCTTCTCCGATGTAATATCTGGATGTGTGGCTGGCTATGCTGGAAGCCAGTCCTGTGACTCTGGGAGGAAGGCAGGCCTGAGAACAGTCCCTGAAACAAGCTATATGCTTGACAAATGATGGTATCAATCATAGTGAAGATTCCCTAGTGCTGGTTTTAGATATCTGAGCCTATATATTTCCTTTATGTTTAGATCTAATTTTCCTTTTTTTAAAAAAAAAGTTATTATTTTAAAATTTCTGTGTATATGTGTGTTTAGAGTCAGGGTTTATGCAAATGAGTGCAGTGCCCAGGGAGACCAGAAGATGGTATCAGGCCCACTTGGAACTGGAATTACAGGCAGTGGTGAGCCATCTAATGGGATCTCAGATCCACGCTTTTAACTGCCTGGCAATCTCTACAGCCCCTTACATTCAGTTCTCTGATGTTGGCAATTAAATGTTACTAGCTACAAGTACTGCTCACCTGCACCACCCCACTATCCCTGCTCCTCTGGGACATTTTGCTCCTCTGCAATGCTTCATGGAGCTGGGTCCATTTTCCTTGGTAGACTAGAAACTTAACGTAGGCTAGGGTCAGGCCTGTTTGATAAACAACTGTATGCTCAGTATCCAACATAATTTATAACATACAACTGGTGCTTAATAGTAGTTTTCTCAATAAACACATGCAAGGGGTCAAAGTCATCATCAGGAACTCTGTTGTCCTTATCAGGATGGCTCAAGACAAGTTCACTGTGGCCAAGAAATGATGATGAATAGACCAGACACTAATGAGCCTGGACAAGGATACTCTAGGTCCTAGATGTACTCGCAGCCACAGTGTCAATTCCAGACTCCAGTGGAATTTGCAAGAGGAAAAGATAAACTATGCCAAGAGCACTTTCACTAGCTCTTTCTATCATTTGCAGCCTTCACATTGCCTAGGTGGGACTGGCAGAAACCTGTGACTACGGAATGCTTGGGAAGGAAAGAAGGTCCTGTAATCATGGTGGATGACACAGACATGTTTCCTTTGGCAGGAATCAAGCTCTGCATTTCCTGGTGTTTCCTGTGCACTTCTTATCACATCTCCCCACAACCTTAAACATCTGGAGGCAGGTGATAGGATCTATGCATATTTGAAACCCTTTGACAGACTACTCAAACACAATATCCCAACATGTGTGCAGAGGCCGGAGCCTTGGTTCAGGGATAAAGCACTTGTCTATGAAGGCCAAAGCCCTGTGTTCAGTGCCCAACTTCAAAAACAAAACAAATCAAAACCACAATACTAGTACACCTATTCTGAAAGGACAAAGAAAAACCATGTGACTTCTCAACACAAGGTGGAGAAAAAGCTCCTCCCCCACCCTCAAGAGCACCTGCTGAGTCCCTGACACTAACCTTGCTCCTCAAGGACTTAGAAGAACTCTTCATACTGGCATTCAGGTGTGAAACATGAATGAATCTCTCAACTCCAGCTTCTTTGGATGCCTGAGCTATTGCTCGAGGAATAGTCACAAAAACATCCTCAAAATCAAAGTTTCTGGAAGAAAAAGGGGGTGGGGGGGAAAGCAGTAAAGAATTCAGAAAGATTCATGATTTCAGAGTGATCTGTATTACTTTGGTTTTCACGACAGTACTAGAATTTATAACAGTTAACGTTTTAAATAGTAATGTCTTAACTCTAAGCCAAAAGTAAGTTTTCCTAAGGCTTCCAGGTCTACTCATTGTCAATACAGTTAGTTTAAGGCTTACTCCAAGTTATAAAGCCAGCATAAAAACTTCTTTATGTTCTCAAGGAATCTTGTGACTAAGGCACTTCATGAAAACTGACTATTCTGGCTAGAGGGAAGCAGGAAGCAGTGGGGCTGAGAGGGAAGCAGGGAAGCAGTGGGGCTGGAAAGGGTCTCATGGAACTCTGTTTCCCCGAAAGGGGAAAAAAAAAAAAAACAGTTATAGCAGGGCCTGGTGGTACAGACCTATAAAGCTGACTACTTGGGAAGCTGAGCCAGGGGGCTCACAAGTTCAAAGCTAGCCTGGACTAGAGTGAGCTTAAGACCAACTGTGCAAATGGGCAACTTAATGAGACCTTAGCTCAAAATGAAGAAATGTGGGACTAGGGATATAGCTCAGTGGTAGAACACATGCCTAACATAAGTAAAACCCTAAGTTCAGTCTTCAGAATGGGAAAGAAGAAAGGAGGGAGGGAGGGAGGGAGGGAGCCAGCGAGTGAGCTTAGTCGCAGTTCAAGCCTGACATTATTAGGTAAATGATTAAGCCTTTGTGTTAGTCCCTACAGGGGACAGAAAGCTGAAAAGGACCCTGTAAGTCATCAAAGATTTTAGACTATTTAATGAAACAGGGGTACTAAAATAAATCTAAGACATTTAATAAATGCTAAAGGGGAAAAAGGTATAAGCAAAGGGCAGTGAAAATATAAGCTTAAACATTACTTATGTAGGTCAGTATGGCAGCCATATCTGTGATTACAGCACTTGCAAGGTGGAGGCAGGAGAACTGTAAGTCTAATAGGGCCACCCTGGGATACATAAGACCCGATCTCAAAAGATAATAATAAAAACCTCGAAAATAACAATACATAATTATTACTAATCCCCATAAAAACTAAACAGTCAAATCAGAACTTACACCATCTTTAATGAACTATGCGGAGCGGTAATCCAAACACTAGTGAACAGTGGGGCAAGCAAATCCTACATCCTAGCTCCACCCCAGATGACAGGCTCAAGCAGAGCCAACACTGGTCACCCAACCACACTGCCATGATGTATCATACCGCTAACATCCTCTACACTGTGCCAATGAACCTACTTACCCACTACTGGGGGCTGACCAAAATGACACTGAAACTTAATCTCTAGCACCAGAAGATCCCTGTAAATGTAGTAGAACGCTGGGGCTCAGCAGAAAAGCAGGAGGAGACTGGGACTTACCTGGTTTCCCACTCCCGCCCAATAAGATTGATGACCACATTGCTGTGCTGCACAGCTTTCCTGATGGAATCTTTGTCTCGCGCATCCCATTCCTACAACAGCAGAGACCAATCAGAGTCAAACAGACGGCACATCTCAGCACTTAGAGCACCTTTCAGAATATTCATCTGCAGTAATTCAAACATGGGGCCATTTTACAGACTCCACTCATTTAACAAATGAAGCTGATGGCTCACAATCCTTGCTCACTCCCCCTCTTCCCCCACAAGACAAGAAAGTGAAAGTGCATGTCACTCAGGACATTAAATGCTAGGAGAGAGGCAGGTCATGTTTAATGGCATACATTAAGTGGGCCATCCTTGGCCTTCTGGGGCCCAAGCTGACATCGAGCTCACTAAGTAGCCACTGATGGAGGTGCAGCAACTCTGTCCCCAGAGTATAAAGAAGCAAGTGTGATGTGGGAAGGGAGCAAAGCTTCTAGACAGACTCTAGTGGAAACAACCAAAAAGAGCAGATTCCACTAGGGAACTCAGGGCTAGCTCCTGAGTTCTCTTCAATTCTTTCCTTTATTTATTTATTTATTTATTTATTCATTTATTTATTTATTTATTTACTTATTTACTTATTTACTTATTTATTATCGTTAATTGTAGCGCTAGGAATCTAACCCAGGTCTTCAAGCATGTACGGCAAGCATTTTAGTAACTGCACTACATCTCTAGCCCCTAATAATCTACAATGTCAGCTCTGTTTAAAGACATGAAACCAAGAATTGAAGAAACGCAGAGATGAAAACTTCCAGGTCTTGTTGTTAATGCTGCTTTCCATAGGCTCTCACATAGCCAGGCTAACCCTGACTGCTTCCACCTCTCCGTGTGTCACCAAGCCTGGCTCCTGTTTGTTAAGGCAGAGCCTCATTCCATCCTGAATAGCCTAGTATGCACAGTGTACTCCAAGTTGACCTCAAAATCACAAGAATCCTCCTGTCTCAGACTCCCAAGTGCTGGGACTGCAAGAATGAACCATTGCATCTGGAACAATTTTCATTTTAGTACAGAAAATTCTGTTCTTCTCTCACTGAGATTACTTAATTTATAGTCACAGTGCAAAAGTTTATGAGTTGAACTGAAATCCTACATGATTTATGGTCAGCGCACCATTCACTGGTTAACCAAAAGGCCCATACAATTTAACCACGCCCTTGCAGGTTCTCTTTAGTTCTCTGGGAAACCCTGGCCTGAGAAGCCTAGAGACTGAAGAAAAACAAGAGGGAATGCTGAGAGAGGGCTGTGCACAGCTAAGTTCATATCAAGTAAGCCAAGTTCTTAGACTTCCTCCCTGTGATTCTGTCTGTAAAATCACCTTAGAACCCTACCACAAGGCACACATATAATCCTAAATGTACTCTAGGCATCTTCCACTAGCCACAATTAAAAGAGTAAACACAAAATCAAGACAAGTTTATGTTCATATTTTATTTCTCCTAATACATCAAAAATATTTCAATATGTAATAACTATAAACAAAAATATTAGCATACTAATATGATTTTTTTAATGCAGTCTTTGAAATCTGCATTTTTTTTCTTATAGTACATCTCAATTCAGACTAGCCACAATTCAAGTGCTCTACAGCTACACATGGCTAATGTCTACCATGTGGACGCACATGTCTAGAAGAGGGGTTAGTAGACTAAAGCAGAGCCTATGTCTGACCTACAATCTATAAAGTAATATTGGAGCACAGCCACGTCCATTTCCTCACATACTGTCCACGACTGCTTTAGGGCCATAGGATAGAGCTCAGCAGCTCTGACAAAGATTCTATGATCTGAAAATTGTAAATAATCATTACCTACTGCTTTACAAAAAAGGTTTGCTGACGACCAGAGTAGGACCTGGAAGCTAAAACAGGAGGATGCACTTGGTCCACTCGGGGTTAATTACAACTCCTCTTACCCCGAACAATGACCTCAGAAATTACATTAACATCATAAAGTCTTACCAGAAAGGTAAGCTGGCCCAGGTCACCCATTGGACGAAGGTGCATGATGTCATATACATCACACCGATACGGTATGATCACTTGTGACCCCATTCGTCCTAAAAGATGGAGTGAACCAAGATCAACATCAATATGGATATGTCACACAATAGTGACTTAGACAACATTAAATTCCAATGATAGATGGATTAACTTAATGCTTAAAACAAAGTATATTCTGACATACTAAAGATGCCATATCTCACATATTTATTCCCATATACTTATTCCCAAAATAAACATTATTCATTCCCATAATAATATCCTATAGAGGAAGCATGAATGTCCTCACAATGCCAAGGCAGATAAAATTTATATAAATCTAAGCTAGAAGTAACTTGTAATATTGTTAAAACAAAAACACATGGCTTGCAGTCTAAAGTCAGGCAATCCTAGTCCAAGGCATGAAGCACACTGAACTAAAAGCACTTGACTTACCAAGCTGGTTGACAACATATCGACCCAGGAATCCTGTAGCTCCAAACACAGTGGCCACAACTCCACTGACAGATGAGCGGCCACCTTTCCCGTGAGGTATGACAGCATGGTGAAGCTGGCGATGGGATGAGCCACAGAACACAGATGTGGCTGCTGCAGTAATGGCAGGACCTTCAGGGAAACACCAGAGCCAGCAAACATGGCACGTGTTAGCATAAAAGGTTCCTAGGAACTTGTACCTTAGGGATTTAAGTACTGGCAATAGTAAACATAAATTACTATAGCATAAATTCCATAGAAATGATATAAAATTAGAAAGCAAATACCTTGTCTATGGTCTAAATAACATCAAGCCATATTATCACAAGAAAGGATTTCTGGGTAAAGTTTCTGGGTAAAGTGTTTTGAAACAAGTTTTAAAGAGGAATAACCAAAACTGGAATCCCACAAGAAACACAGAACATGCACAACTAAATAGAGGTAAGAATGAGTAAGACTGGGGTGAGTGACAGCAAGACTATCTGGACATGACTCAAGCGTGATGGCAAGTGAGTCGAGGCGATCATGTGGTTGGGGAGAAGACTATTGGCATCTCAAAAGGAAAACAGGAAGAAAAAATGCTGGGAGCTGGCTCGGCTGGCAGGGTAGGTATGAAAGCAGGAAGACTGAGTGAGAATTCCTGACACTTGCATAAAAAGAGAAAAGAAGAGGAAAAAGAAGAAAAGAAAATAAAAGAGAAGAGAAAAAACAGAAAAGAAAGGAGAAAAGAAAAGAAAAGAAAAGAGGAAAAACAGAAAAGAGAAAAGAAAAGAAAAGAAAAGAAAAGAAAAGAAAAGAGAAAAGAGGGAGGAAGGAAAAAGAAAAGGAAAAACCACCCAAGCATGATGGCTGCCTTTTTAAACCCAGTAACTCTCTATCACCTCTAGAGAGGCTGAGAGAAGTGGATTCCTAAAGCTTGCTGTCAAGACAACTTAGCCAAGAAAGTGACTTCCAAGTTCAGTGAGAGATTCTGTCTCAAATCAATAAGTAATAGATAGATACACAGGCAGACAGATAGGGTGGAGAGGGATTAAGGAAGAAGGCATATATTGACCCCTGACCTTCACATGCACACATATTCACATATACCCAAACACAAATATGTACACATGCCAGGGGCCTTCCCCAGCATAGGGGGTCATTGCTGGCAGGGCTGCCTGCAGAAGAGAGAAGGATGGGTAAGGGGTGTGTGTTGGGGGCAGGGCTCAAAGCTGACTGACTAGCAATCAGGCCATTTCTGCTGCTCTGACTAGTGACCAGGTGCTTCTTTATTTACACAAGTCTAACAGAACAAAAATGGACTAGTAATTATCTAAGTGGTACAGAATATATGTTTGACTTTTCATTACATGTCCAGAGTTACAGTTTAGTTACAATTAGAAAATACTGGGATGGGATAGGAGGGTTCCAAAGGGGAAATGGGGAAAGGGGATAACATTTGAAATGTAAATACACAAAATATCTAATTTTAAAAAAAGAAAAAAAAAGAAAAAGAAAATACAAACAGAACAGCTTTTATTGTTATCAGCCCCATAATTCTGACTTAAAGAATGTCCCCACGAGGGCTGGCTAGATGACTCAGTGGTTAAGAGCAGTGACTGCTCTTCCAGTGGTCCTGAGTTCAATTCCCAGTAACCACTTATAAAGGAATCCAATGCCCTCTTTTGGTGTGTCTGAAGGCAGCTACAGTGTACTCATATGAAAGGAAGGAAGGAAGGAAGGAAGGAAGGAAGGAAGGAAGGAAGGAAGGGGGAAGGTGGGAGGGAGGGAGGGAGAGAGGGAGGGAGAAGAGAGAGAGAAGCAAACATGTTTATTATATGACAGCCTGCTTTTAGGCTAGCAATGTTTGTAGTTTTAAAATACACCAAACTGAAAATAACTGAGACAATCTTTTTGTGAATACAAAATACTAATACCTAACGTCTATTACTATATGTTTCATCATCTATGCTATAAAGTTGGAAAAGTTTATTTTAGTCTATCTTATTTACTTAGTTTTACTCCTCCAGGGGTGTACCCTGTACAAGCCCCTATCTTTAAGCTACATTTTCAGAGACCTCTAAGAATATAATAACAAGAGAGCTTGAATCTGTAACCTATTCAGCTGGCCAGTTGGAGTTTGTCAACTGTCTGTTTTGCTCTGCATCAATTACAGTTTGAGTTATCTCAGGGGCAGACACCCCCCAAGCAGATTCCTGGACTAATGCCCTCATCTAGCTATGTGCTTATCTGTGCTTAATGATCTCCAGGGCATAAAGAAGACTACCAAATGGTCTCAGATAAAGTTAATTTTAGGATTTTCCTAAAAAGACTCAGGGAATGACATAAAACGAATCTCAGGAAAATGAAACATGATGGAGAAAGTCCTCAAGGATGCAATATGCAGAGATCAAAACCCAAAAAGCTAGAGATAGAAGGACAGTGATTGTAGCAATCCGTTCAGCTGTGCTGGAACTGTGTCAAGCAACTCTGGTGCATCATGAGTCTCCCCATTTCCAGTGGGTATGGTTGTGCCATGCACATATATACTCTCTTACCCTAAAGAAATATCCATACAGAAAACAAGAAGATAAACAGAAGGAGTGCAGTTTCAATGTCAAAAAACAAAACAAAACAAAAAACAATAACAAAACATAACCCCCAAACCACCAAAAAGCGATCTTTGGTGAGGGGCTGGTGAGAATGTAAGTGAGTGTACTAAGACAGAAGCGGAGCATCCACACCCTGGGGCAACCCTGGCCTCCTCTAAAACAGTTAAAAACTTTTTTGAGAGAGTATCATTCTGTAACCGGGTTACTCTAGAACTCCCTATGTAGCCCTAACTGCCTTTGAACCCACAATGGTCCTCCTGCCTCTGTGTCTTAAGTACTGAGGTTACAGGCGTGAGTACCATGTCTTTCTGTCTTATAAATCCTACTCTAAAGCTCCTTTGATGTTCATTTACAGTAAAAAAAAAAAAAAAGACTGGGGCATAGGAACAGCTGACACCCTAATTAGCAGCAGTTGGACTATCTCTTGCTGTTATGATGACCTGAGTAGAAGACTATCATTGCAGCCCTGATGGCAGCACCAGAAATCCTGAATGTCAATCACATGGATGCCTTGGGGAATCTACTTGAACCAAGCAGCCTTGACTCCTGAAAGGATTTTTATGCTGTCATAACCCAATTCTAGATGACCCTCCTTGTACCCATTTCCGAGATTAGAGAACATGCACAGAGGGACAACTGTGACTGGTACTAAAGAGGATAGGCTGTGATTGCTCCAAATATCCCTTCTCTGCCTATCTAGCGAGTCTCCCGGGAGACCCTCTTCTGTGCTGTTTTCCCTGTAGGGTAGCAGAAGGCCTAATAAAAAACTTCTTGGGAATGGCCTTGTTTTGTCCACTTTCAGTAGTGTGGGCTCAGTTGGTGACAAGAAGAAATAAGCAATAGAAATGGCAAAGAAGTGGCGATGGTTTTGGCAATGGCATAAGGACATCTGACCCCCTGCTTAGCGGCTGTTGGAATTTACTGCTCTCACTATCTTTAGGAAAAAAAAGCTCTTCTACGTGGTCTGACATGAAGCGATTTTGAGAATGACTGACATTCTGTAACGAGTTTTAAAAAACACACTATGGAAAACTGTAAGTGAAGTGGGCACGTTTGTGGCGTGGAGGGTGGAAGGGCCGTGAAGTGTAACGACTGAATGCTTTGCCTCCCTTGTTCTGCAAGAGCAAATGCATGGTTTCGATTTGAGGACTGTGAACAGATTCAATCACAACAGAAGAGCAAATAAACAACGCGGACAAATTCTAAGCGGTCCTCCGCTTTTCTTTCCACCCAGCTCCCAACTGTGCACAACCATCTCTCGCTGCTGCAGATCCTACCGCCACAACCTGACATCTGTGGCGCGGATTCTGATTTGCAGTGCGATTACTACCATGAAGTCAATCGATCTCCTGCCGTCCAAGCCCCCTTTCCCCTGGATAAGTACTCTCTTGGACCGCAACCTTCCAACAATCCAAGCACTGTCTCGAACCTGTGAGCGTCCGGGTTCTCCTCGTCCCTCCCAGCTACTCCAGCTCTCCGTCCCCTTCCCGAGTGCAGTTTCACACATGAGCCGAGAGTATGAGGAAGAAAGGTCATGTTCCAGTCGCGGAATGCAACCCCAAGACCCGGTCCCCGGTGACACTTACGTGACATTGGAAGCGCTCTAACAACCCGAAAGCGGACGGCGGCCGCCATCTTCTCCCACAATGCCTCACGGCCAGTGCTTCCGCCAACTACGGCAACAACGCGGGGTCAAACATCTCAAGGACCTCTCTGCGCAGACGCCAACTGGGAACGGAAGTAGCGGGTTGCTGGTTGATTAGAGAGACTGGGAGTAAAAGAAGAGGAGAGGAAAAAGAAAAAAGAGGGGGAGAAGGCAGGGGAAAATACAGTCCCGGTTCTGGAATGGGTTGTGAAGACAACCTGATATTTCCGGGGAATCTGCATTTCAGAGTTAACCAGAGACTGACTCAAGGGCATGCAAAATGGCCAGCTATCAAAGACCCTCATTCTATGGGCGATTATCAGAGTCAGACAGCTCTGCAGGGGTAAGGAGGAAGGGTGTCCCTGCACTCAAAGAGTTGCAAGGAGGAAAAAGGTGTAATAGGGTCTGCGTACAGTGTACAAGTGGGGGAGTTAAATAAAAATGCAGAGGCACCCCCACCCCAAACCCCTCGCCGCCAAAGTAAGTGCACGCCAATGCCGACAAGAACATCCTTTTGCGGGGCGTTAGTGTTCACTGTCCCCTTTCATAGAATGCATACTTAGATGTCTGCACCAATTCAATTCCGCACATAGATGACCTCACCAATGACTTCTGACCACCTTTTCCAACGCAGTGATCAGTCTCCGTGTCGTGAATTTGATTGGCTGGGGTTGATGTGTTTGTTCGGACTTGAATTGTTGTTTATTGAAGCACACTCATCACTAACTGAATTATGGAACGGGAAGTTCTATTTTTGGGATTTTTGAGACAGGGTCTCCCTTTGAAGTCCTAGTTGGCTTCAAACTTGTGGTACAGCTCTGCTTCAGGTTAGGAGTCACCACCCTGGGCTGATCCAGAGATTTATAAATGGCTTTGAAACATGAATATCCTGAAATGTGATATAAAATTGCATGCCATGTTTGACTTTCAACATATTTTTCTTATGGAAAAGCTGCAGGTGGCTTTACCCAGAGCAGCTGTTTTTTTTTTAACTGGGCCTCTTTGAAAATCTGTGTTATTCTGGAAAGATTCACCTGGAGCCTCGGGATGTTCTGAGAAAATAAAACCACTTGCATTTAAAAATCTTTTTCAGGCTCTGGTGGTCCATGCCTATAATCCCAGCTCTTGGGAGGCAGAGACAGGAGGATAGGGAGATACAGGCCAGCCTAGGTGACCTTGTCTAAATTTTTTAAAAATTTAAAAAACTTGATTCCAGTCATCCTCTTGATATATCTGAGTAAAAGACATGCACTTGCAAACTGAAGTTCCCAGAAAGAAGCTGCAAGTTCTGAACATTCTAGAAAGGCTGATTAATTGATTAGAACTTTAATAATAATAATAATTAATAATAATAATAGAGAAAGGAGTGTTGCAGATCCAAGATTACCCTGGGCTATCCTTAGCCCTCTAAATAGCCATTCATTATCCACCTTTGTGTGTACCCTAACGTCTTTGTGACCATCACCTGAAAACTTTTTAATATATTTATTCACTTTACATCCCCTTCTCCTCCCAGTTCCCCCTCACAAAGATCCTACCCCCATTCTCCCCTTCTCCTTTGAGAAGGGGGAGTTCCCCTTTGAGTATCACTCCCACCCCCATCCCCACACATCTAGTCACTGAAGGCACATCCTTTCTCACCTCACCGAGGCCAGGCAAGGGCAAGGCAGCCCAGTTAGGGGCACAGGATTCACAGGCAGCAGATTCAAGGACAGGCCTCACTAGTTGGGGAAACGATATGAAAACCAAGCTGCACATCTGCTACATATGTTCGGGCACATGCTTGCTCTTCGGTTGGTGGTTCAGTCTCTGGGATCCCCCCAAGGGTT
Organism: Mus minutoides; assembly: GCA_902729485.2. NCBI lineage: Eukaryota > Metazoa > Chordata > Mammalia > Rodentia > Muridae > Mus > Mus minutoides. The sequence continues at coordinate 394,313 of LR750275.1, forward strand.
CAGGGTAGTTGACTCTGTTGGTCTTCCTGTGGTACCCCTGTCCTCTTTGGGCTGAAACCCTTTGGGATGTTTAAGGGGATCATTAGCTGCTACTAACCCAGAAGCTGAGAATATCATCAGATAGCCTTGAAGGTCCATATATATCAGGGGTTTCCTGATTTATTAGAACTTGCCCACCTGATGCTTCTACACATGGATTTGAAAAGTGTTTACTTGTAATTCTCTTTGTTCTGTTACTACAAGAACTTTTCACTGTTGGACAATGGAATTTGGGGTAGCCTTGATTTGGCTATCCATATTTGATTCCATTATAAACTACCTCTTGTTCCCTTTGAGGGAAGTAACCCTATGAAACATACCTTAGATTTATCAATAAACTGCCTAATTTTGTGGAGTCATTCTCGACTTGGTAATTTTTCACATGCTTAGTGGTAGAAGTGTCATTGTTCATCTCTGGGAGGAAAGGGCATTGCTAAGAAAGGCAGCTATCAGTAATGAGTAGGAACTGCTTGTGACAAGGATAGGAAGACCTGTATGCTGTAGTAATGGGTAGGGATGGCTTATGACTGGGATGCTAAGACCTATATGCCCCCTACTGTTGTTTACTTTTTACTTCAGGCACAAGGGATTGAACTCAGTATCAGACACATGAGGCAAGTGTCTCAGTTCCCTTTTTATTTTATTTTTGTTTTTCTAGATAGGGTTTCTCTGTGTAGCACTGGCTATCCTGGAACTCTGTAGACCAGGCTGGCTTTGAACTCAGAAATCTGCCTGCCTCTGCCTCCCAAGTGCTGGGATTAAAGGCGTGCGCCTCCACTGCCTGGCTCCTTTTTATTTTGAGACAGTGTTTCACTAAACTGCTGAGGCTGACCTTGAACTTCAGTTCTCCGGAGTAGTTGAGACACTGTGATTGTAGGTCTTCCCCTCTGGGCCCAGCTGACCCTACTATTTATGCGAATTGCCATTTACCCAATTGAACTGGAAAAGAAGCCCCTTTACCCTGAAGCTCAGCGATGCCGAGTTGCCTTGCATATCTTGGCCTCCTTTCTTAACTAGAGCTCAGAATTTGCTAACCCCTGATTCCGAGATTGATATAAATATTAAGATACTCTCCCAAGTTCTGATAAATTGACCTTGGTCACCTGCAAAGGGCTGTCAGCCAGTGTGCCTGCCTCTTCAAACATCAGGGAAGTACACAGATGCAGAGAGTCTGAGCTGCAAAGGCTCTGCAAAGCCAACAAGCCTACTTTTTTTTTCTGAGATGAGAACGATCAACAATAAAAGATGATAGTTGATGAATGGCTTTACTGAAGGATACCAGTAACCAGTTGCTTTTGAATCTGTTAGGGGTTTTGTTGGTTTTGATTTTGTGTTTAGTTGGGGGTGGGGGTGGTGTGTTGTTTTTCACCTTTGTTGGAACTTTGTTCCTCGTTTAGACTGTTTTTTTGTGCCAGACCTGGTGGCTTGTGCCTGTGACAAAGGCAGCAGCAGCAGCAGCAGCAGCAGTGAGAGAGATGCAGCCCCACAGTTAGTTCAGGTCATCCATTTCAGGACGAGCCAGTGTGAAACAGGATCCTCTCCTGTGCTGAATTTGTTGGCACTGCTCTGCTGTGTGAATGGAATCCATTGGCTTGATTTTCTCTCCCATACTCACCCACCTCAAATACTCAAGGAACTGAATCAATAGGAGAAAGCCAGGTCAGACATGTGGATGTGTTCATAATACCTTGCTGTTTTAAATGAAATCCACTGGGAAAGGCTTCCCTTCCCATCCTCCCCCACCCCATTCTAACACTTAGAAGTATAGGAGAAACAAGGCTAGTCCTTCTAACTGAACATCAGAGCCATGGACTATATTTATTTCTACCCCTTCCTCTTACCCCCTCCCTGCTTTTTTTGAGCACTCAATCTTAGGCAGCCTCATATGGTTGCTATAGAGACAGTGATGTCACTAGATGCAATTCTGATGTCACTCCCTAGTCCCAACAAGGAGGAGGTGCATGGAAGGCTAGGGGAGGAAACAAGATCTTCGGCTGAGTAAGAACATCCCAGCATCTTCATTGACCTTAAAAGTATATTCTGGAGTCTTCTGTGGTTCACTATAACAGAGCTTCAGAGGTAGGAAAGCCCATTGGGCTGGGAAAACAGCCCATTTTCTGATCCCCTGTGGTTAGAAAGGAGAAGTGATGGACAGCTTTTTTATTTCAAACTCAGCTTCCTGCTTCTGCCCAGCCAGGTTTAGTTTCCGGTTTGAATCCTGTGGGACTACATGGATTCCCTCAGCAGCATTCTATTCACTGTTCTTCCACATGAAGTTTGAAGTTACTTACAGATCTGACCTGCTATCCCAGGCCAGTCTATTGTGGGCCTGAGGGATTCACTCCTTCCAAGTGTGATGTTGAGAGTAGAATACAGCCTGCCTGTTGGATTTTCCAGCTGTATTGTCTAGCTAATTCCACATGCTTTTTCTCTCCAGAACTCTGAGTAAATTCATGCTGGTAGATGAGTCTGATTCTCACCCACTTGAAGCCTCAGAGTTCTTTAAACCGAAGCTGTGGTTAGGCAGCAGAGCACTGGGAACAGGTAAGCTATCTGTAGCCTTGCGGAGTTCAACTATCAAGTATCAACAAGATTTGTTGGGTTTCTACAGGGCTTCAAACACAGAAGAGACAGTGGTAGGAGGGGATAGAGACAACTAGTAATTCATCCATTTTAAAATGAATACTAAAATTTGGTTGAATGAGCTTCAAAATGTATGAAGGATATGCAGGAACCCCCTATGAGCCTAGTTTACACTGCCTACAATTTAGCTTTTTCATGAGTTAAGGAATCTTGAGAAATTAGGAAATGGGGTGGGGGTGGGGAGATTTCTTCAGGTGGTCTTGTGGCCTGGAGTAGAACAGGCCTAACCATCCCTGCCTCGCTCAGCTCTCCGCCAACCTTCATGGCTTGCACTCCTCCCCAGTTTGAGGTAATAATCCCTTTGACATCCTCCTCCCACCTTTTCACACTGGCATCTTGTGGTCCTGTTTGCCCCTCCTAACTGTGTCCCAGGCTTCTTTAGAACTCACGGTGTACTTCAAGCTGATCTCAAACTTGCTGCCGTCATTCTGCCTCGGCCTCCCAAGTGGTGAGATTATAAACATGACCCATGACATCCAGCTATCTCATCATAGGCATTTGTATGATGTATATCTGTATGTGTGTGAGAAAACATGCATGGAGAGGTCAGAGGTTGACAACAGGTATTTGCATCAGTTGCTCTCTACTTGAGTCAGAGTCTCTACTGACCAGTTTGCCTAGGTAACCCCCAGCAGCGGAGGTACAGATGTGAGCCACCATACCCAACTTGTTAGGTGAGTGCTGGGGATGGAACTCAGGTTGTTACAGGTTGAATAGCAAGCACCACTGGGATTGAGGCATCTCCCCAGATGCCCTCACATTGGTGTGTGTCTGTGTGCTCGCGCACGCGTGCGTGTATGTGGGGTATGTGTGTGTGTGTCTGTGTGTGTCTGTGTGTGTGTCTGTGTGTGTGTGATATGTATGTGTGATGTGTAGGCACATGCACCCAAGCCTCCATGTTCAGAGGCCAGAGGAATATGCGTTGCTTAATCACTTGCTGCCTTATTTAGAAGAGGCAGAGTCTCTCAGTGAACCTACACCTAGGCTGGTAGCCAGCAAGCCAGCAAGCCCTAGGATCCTGTCTCTGCTCACCCCTTAGGGTTGGTGTACAGGCACACGTGAGCATCCACATTTAGCTTTTGAGTTGTGTGCTGGAGATTCAACCTCGGGCCTCTCTGCTTATTCAGCAAGTATTATTGTTCACTGAGCCATCTCCCCAGGCTCACATTAGAATTTTTGAAGGACATATTTAAGTCAGTCCTTTGTGACCACAGAACGTGCCAAATCTCCCAGGCTGAATACCCAAGGAAGCCCATTAGATTCTATTCTTCTTCTTCTTCTGGGCTTCAGTTTCTCAGTGTGTAAGGTGAGTGTGTGAATTAATCAAAAGGTAAATAGTTACATTTATAATTTGACTTTTTCCTCTATCAATTTAATAGATAAACACTATGACTCCAGGAGGTTATAACTTTTTGATTTTCTTTGTGACAACATCACATGGTATCATCCAGGGTAGGCTGGGCTAGCTATGTATCTCTGGATGACCTTGAAATCAGGGCAGTCTTTCTGCTTCAGCCTCCTAAATGCTTGGATCAAATGCATGGGCTGTCACCCAGTTCCATTTATAAATATATTTATAACTTGACTCCCTTAATCTTTTTGGATTGTTATCTTTCTTTATTGTGGGAAATGTGTACATTAATTTAAAAATCTGAAATGCTTCATAGATCATGTCTGTTATAGCAGTGCTTGGGTGGGAAGCAGAAGAATCAGGGATTCAAAACCATTCTCAGTTATGTCAAGGTCAACATCCATTCTCAGTTATGTTGTGAGTCAAGGTCAAAACCATTCTCAGTTATGTTGTGAGTCAAGGTCAAAACCATTCTCAGTTATGTTGTGAGTCAAGGTCAACATCCATTCTCAGTTATGTTGTGAGTCAAGGTCAAAACCATTCTCAGTTATGTTGTGAGTCAAGGTCAAAACCATTCTCAGTTATGTTGTGAGTCAAGGTCAAAACCATTCTCAGTTATGTTGTGAGTCAAGGTCAACATCCATTCTCAGTTATGTTGTGAGTCAAGGTCAACATCCATTCTCAGTTATGTTGTGAGTCAAGGTCAACATCCATTCTCAGTTATGTTGTGAGTCAAGGTCAACATGAACGCTAATGAGTCCCTCTCAATAACAAAAAAAAGCAAGAAAGCTTGTATATGCTTATGTATATATGCCATGATCTGGACAACTTGGGGAGTTTTAACAGACTAAAACAAGCTTTGTGTTTACACGCGCACACACACACACACACACACACATATACACACAATAGACTAAAAACACTAAACTATATGTCAGCTAAGAGTTTGTCAGATATACTAAACTAGGGAGAACAATTTCTGTAAAAAGAATACAAAATATTTTGGGATGTTCATTTCTTAGCATTACTGGAATAGAAAGATCTAATGATAAAGTAACTTGCTGTGTTAAATTTGTCAAAAACATTGGATATTAAAAGATTAAAATATCATGCCTTATGGTCATGACTCATTTGAGTAAGCCATTTCTTTTTTGTTCCAGGTTCTCCAATTTTAAGAAAGATGAGCTGCCTGGAATTACAAATGGGCAGGACTTTTCTATTCACTCTTTCAACAGAAAATTACTAAGTACCATCTTTAAAGGTACTATCTATTGTGAGGAATACCAAGATGAGTTAGAAAATTGCTTTGTCTTCATAAGACCATGTAATAAAGTAGAGAGAACATGTGCACAGTTGACATGTTAGGTAGGGTGAGAAGGTGAAATGAATTATGTTGGAGACTTTGAAGGAGGAGTGAAGACATTCAACTAGGAACTTAAGAAATTTGTCATGGATAGGATAACTGTGGCTTGGGCTCAAGTAAGGATGGGGATTAGAGAAACATTCTGGGGGCACATGAACAGTTAATGCTGGGTAGATAACCCAAGAAGAAATTAAAATGCACTAATGTTCTTTATTAATGTCTCGGGAGAGCTGGGCTAAGGAAGTAACTCTCTTTATGAGGACACATATTTCTCTCAAGTCCCCCCAAAAGGCTTATAAAATATCCTCAGATCCAACAATCTAAGGCTCCCCCGATTCCACCTGCTTATATTCCAGCTTCCTAGAGATGTGTTTGAGATTAGCCAGTGTTCATTGTTCAGTAAGCCACTCAGTTAAGAGCAGAGAATAACAATAGTCACTTAAGAAATCATTGGCCAAAAGTAGAATGATTTGTTATGTGAGAACTCTCCCGAAGTCTCCATGTCACTTTGTGCCCCTTGCTTGTATGTATACTGAAAATAAGAAATCAAAATCATCATTTGGTGATCAGAATGAAGTCCATGTGCAAATTCAGTCATTTCTCTCTGTCTTTCTTTGCAGAGTCCTTATATATTACATGGCAGGAGGGGTGGGTAGACTTAGGGATAGTGAAGACACCAATAAGGCTCATTCGGAGTCTTCCTTGTATCTCAAACCCCATCCTCAATAAGGGTAAGTAAGCATGCCATTCCATTTCTCTCTATGCTTATTTTGTATCTGTCTTAATTGTAGTATGATGGTATCCGGAATAAGGCAACAGATTCTGTTGATTTAGTTGTTGTCTACCAGAAGCAATTCACTTGGGTGAAATATATAGATGGGAAGACCATCATTCACAGATCTTATTCTTGTGAACATTCTAGGTCAAGCTCTACTAAATCTTGCCTTTCGTGGCCAAATAGCAGTACTGTTAATTCTCTTCATCTGCATGACACAAGCATATTCTGTATAGAGGTGTGATCCATGAATATAGTACATGACTAGCATTTAAGAGGCCCTGGACTCCATCAGTAGCACTACCACAAATAAAATAAAATAAAATAAAATAAAACCTACGTATTGTGATCTGTTGAGAACAATACAGGGCTTAACATAATTGGTATGAACTTCTCTTCAAAGTGAACAAAACATTAAAATACAAAATTAAAGAAGATTAGAAAACCTAAGTTATCTGTCCTAGTTTGTTTGCAAAACCAACCTGGGGAGGAGAAGATGAATTTCATCCTACAGGTTGGAACCCATCCTAGAGGAGTGCTGCTTGCAGGCTTGGTCACCCTCCTTCCTATACACCGTAGGCCTGGCACCCACATACAATGAGCGGGGCCATCCAGTGTTAGTTACCAAGCTAGAAAATGTTCTACCGACTTGCCCACAGGCCCATCTGGTGGAAATAGCTCCTTAGTTAAGTTCCCCCTTCCGGGTGTGTCATGCAGACAGTCAGCACTGGCCATCACACCCTCGCTTCTGGCCCAGGAGTTCTCAATCCACATTGTTCATTAGAATCATCCAGAATGCTTCTGAAAACATTTTAATAAGATATCTTTATTACGTTTATTGGGGGAGGGGTACCACATGCCATGATGTATGTGCATGTGGAACTCAGAAGACAGCTTGGAGGAGTTAATCTCTTTTTACCACATGGGGTCTGGAAATCTAGCTCAAGTTGTCAGCTTAGTGACAGATGCTAAGACACCTTGCTGGGCCTCTTAAGAAATTTAATGCCTAAATTTTCTCAATGTAAAAACCACATGAAAAAACTTTTTTTAGAAGTGCTATTCAACTTTTTTTTTTTTTTTTTTTTTTTTTTAGACAGGGTCTTGCTGTGTGGGCAGGCTTGCCTTGAGCATGTGGTTTCTCTTAGCACCAGAATCACAGATGTGAAGTACTTGCCATATTTAGTCTCCACACCCCCTCCTCCCTCATCTCTCTCTTCTGTACTAAGAATCAAACCCAGGGCCTTCCTCAGCCCCAGATTCAGTTTTTCTCCACTCTTAAATAACTGTACAAGTTTTTCATTGTAGGAATCCATTGTTCACTTAGGTAATCTCTGTCATTAAGAAGAGTACAGAAATGATTTTCATAGCTCAGTAAGCAAAGACAGTAGAGAGTGAAAATAAGAAGTCTTTGTGAGAATAGAGAACAGCTCTTGAATGATTTTATATTTTGAATTTCCTTTTAACAATTATCCATAATGTCTAAAACAATAATAATATGCCCATATATGTGTAAGCAAATATTAATTATTTCTTGTTACATTTTTATTTATTGTGTGTGTCTGGTGGTGAGACAGGTGCATACATGCCATGGCATTTGTGTGACAATCAGAAGACAACTTGTGGGTCTCAGGTTTCCTTACAGCATGTGAGTTCAGGGACTGAATTCAGGTCATCAGACTTGGCAGCAGATACCTTTACCCAAATGAACCATCTCAGCAGTCCTTTCTTTTCAACTTTTATTAAGCATGTGTTTGGTGGTCCTTTGATTTATGTTGGTTTTAATTTTGAGGGAGGGTGCATGCCCCCACCTCTGCCAAAGTCCTTTAACATAGCATTTTCAGTTCATCAGATGGCCACCCCAAGAACTCCATGACTTTTTTTTTTTTTTTGGTCTTTTGAGACAGGGTTTCTCTGTATAGCCCTGGCTGTCCTGGAACTCACTTTGTAGACCAGGCTGACCTCGAACTCAGAAATCCTCCTGCCTCTGCCTCCCGAGTGCTGGGATTAAAGGCGTGTGCCACCACGCCTGGCTCCTCCGTGACTTTTAATTCGCAGTTTTTCAGCTCTAAGCGAGATGTTGAACTTTACTGTAATGGAATTTTAAACCAGTATTCTGCTGGAATCCATATGTAAAGATATGTGTCTATTTTGTGAGAATGTCAGGACATTGCATGTGTGGCGGAGGTGGGAGGTAGGAGGTGTGCCTTCATAATTTTTCCCCATTGAGAGTTATAAATGGGAGTAGAGTTTGTAATAAGTCCAGAAACTTTGAGGGTGAAGTCTAGGGGAGGGGGAGATTGGCCATGGGAAAAGAAAGTGAGGACAAAGAGAGACTTCCTGCCACTCTAGGTAGTCAGTGCTGTGCTGCTCGGCCAAGCTTTTCAAAGACTACAGTGTAGAATGAGTGCAAGGTTTTGAAGAGTGGATGGGACTAAAGACAAAGGCCAAAGAGGATTTGGATTGAGGATTCTGAGTTGGGGACAATGAAGATGCAAGTATAAGCAAGTGTAAGGCTGGTGACTGGAGGTTGAAGGAATAGTTAGAGGTGGTTAGGGCAGGTGCCTTCTGAAGAGGATGCCATCCAGAGGACTACTACAAAAAGAACAGAGCAGAGTTCTGAGGGCCGTGAAAGAACACATTAGCCAAGTCATTTCTACATCCTGAATCCTGAACTGTGGAGTCTAAAGTCCCCCTAGCATTGGCTTATTGTAGAAAGACTGATCTTAAGGAAGGTCTACTAGTAATGTAAGCTAGTGCTCTAGAAATATATGAAAAACAAAGGTTTGCCCTATTAAAAATTAGTTCATGTAGACAGAACATATGAGTGTCTACTGAAAATCCGAGGTATGGGGAAGGTTGGTAGGGAACAGAGCAAGACACTGTGGAGTAGGTGCATGTATTTAACAAATAATTGAGCATGAACACATATTGGGCATGAGCATCATTGTCTTAGTTAAGGTTTCCATTGCTGTATCAGACACCATGACCAAGGCAACTCTCATAAAGAGCAACATTCCACTGGGGCTGGCTTGTTTAGTCCAGTCATCATAGCAGGGAGGCAGTGTCCAGAAAAGCAGTGTCCAGGCAGGCATGAAGCTAGAGAAGGAACTGAGAGTTCAATATCTTCATCCAAAGGAAGCCAGGAGCAGACTGGCTCCCATGTGGTTAGGAGGAAGAGGAAGAGGAGGAGGAAGAGGAGGAGGAGGAGGAGGAGGAGGAGGAGGAGGAGGAGGAAGGTCTGATTGCCCACCCCTACAGTGACACCAACAAGGCCGTACCTACTCCAACAAGGCCACACCTCCTAATGGTGCCACTTCTTGGGCCAAGCATATTCAAAACACCACAGTAATCTCTAGAGATAAACCCTTGTGAGGATCATGCTGCTGGTGAGAGCTGAGGCTGGAGAGCTGCAGTTGAGTGGGGTTTAAGTCGCACTTTGGACATGTCTCAGGAAAGCATGGCTCCTGCTACCTGTATCTCTTTCTTTCTTGTTATTTCTCCTTCTATTCATGTAACCTTTTGATGACTTTTCTAATTTCTTTTTAAAACAACCAGATGGCGGATAGGGTTGACTGGTTACAAAGTCAAAGTGGCGTTTGCAAAGTTGGTGTCTATTCACCTGGAGACAACCAACAGCAAGACTGGAAAATGGTAAGGTCATCTTCCTGGGCAGCACTAGTTAGGGACATTTGGACTGTCCTCAATTATTCTTTTCTTCATTTTGAAAATGACTAAAACGATCTCATGTAGAACAAAAACTCCCCAGTTTACCCTAACAAATTCTGTTCTTTATGATGTCTGATATTTTACTTTAATGATGTGTTCCTAGGGCATGGCTTGTGCATGTGAATTCAGGTACCCCAGACACCAGAAAAGGGCGTGCAATTCCCTGGAAACTGGAACTACAGTCAGTTGTGAGACACCATGTGAATGCTGGGAACAGGCTCTGCTCCTTTGCAAGAGTAGTGTGTGCTTCTGTGAGCCTGCATTTGCTAGTTAGTGTGAGAAATATGCTATGATTAATAGAATGTATGTGTTACAATGACAGAATTTTAAGTTTTAAACAACCACAGCTTAGAAATAACTGTTTCTGGGCTGGTGAGATGCTCAGTGTATAAAGGGCTCACCAACAAGCCTGATGATTTGAGTTCAACCCCTGGAATCCACATGGTGGAAGAAGAAAACTACCCAAGGAAACTTGCCCTCTCACCTCCACACAAATGTTGTCAAATAAACCTTGCTTCCAATCAGTCAGTCACTGTAAAAAAAATATACATAAATGTCTCCAAAGTATATCAGAAAGAATTCCTGAAATTCATGATAGCTTAAGATGCCGAGAAGTCTAAACACTCAGTGATAGCGCCTCTGTGCCTTGGGCATCCAGTAAGCATCTATTAAATGCCTCATGTTTAATACCTGTGGTTGGGGGACTGTTATCTGTCAGGGCCCAATAAGGAAATAAAAGCCACACCTATGGTTTGACACTTTAAGATTGTTTCCTGAGGGAAGGCAGTATACTGTTGAAAGACACAAGGGAAAGGCTTCAGGATTCTAGAGGTGTAGAAAGTAGATATTAAGCTGAACCTCCCAAGAGCCCTCATTCAAGGCTGTTTGGGCACAGATGGTCCATGGCATAGCCCTTTTCACCCCCTTACAGTCATGTACTGTTCCCTACTGATGAAGGCCACTGCCCAGAGAGATGCTTAAAGGACCTAGTCCTAGAATCACAAAGGAAGATGAGTTTCCAGTGAATGACCATAACTGACTAGCATAGACAATAGCATATAATGCCAGAACATACACATACATTGGGTGGAATTCTTTTGGGCCAGTGAGATGGCTCAAAGGGTACAGATGCTTGCCACCAGACCTGATGACCTGTGTCCATGTCCCAGACCCACAGGCCAAAAGGGTGAAAGGCGAGAAGTGACTCCCACAGGTTGTTGTCCTCTGCACACACATGCAGGTGTATACACACTACACTTGTGCGTGCACACAAGCACACATTCACACTGTAACTCAAAACTAAAAGGTTCCATAATCCAGTGTGTTCATTACTTTATCCTCACTCAAAAGACTAACATGTTAAGTGCCTATCTGAGTTTATACCAACTCTATTTTCTTACCAGTAGGAGCCAAAACCCTGAGAAATCTTCCCAAGACATACAGACACAAATATCAAATTGCTAAAGTAAAGACCCCCAAACTGCCTCCATCAGATGTTTTATCTACCCTTGTCCTTTCATGTAGAGAAGCAAAATGCAAACTGAACAAAGAAAACTCTATCACCTTTCACTAAGCAAGAAGTACCCTAGAGGATCCAAAATAAAAAATTAGTTCTGCTGTGGTAGGTCTTTCTACTTCTTAGAAAACAGTGTAAACCTTAAATATAATTTAAGATGTAAGTACAATTGGTATCAGTCTGGCATTTGAGGTTAAGTAAGCAACAATTGGACATTAATAAGAAACAGTTTGGGGTAATTTGGCAAATGGATTTTCTTAACAATAATTGTTATATGTGTTTCATGTCAAGCATTTCGTGCAGGGTCATTTCCAGCAGGGCATGGTGATATACCTTGTGACTCCAGCACTCGGGAGGTGGAAATGGAAAAAACTGGATTAAATATGCTTAATGAGCTAGATATGGAAGAGAAAGCCAGGACCGAGGTCACAGTTCCCTGAACTAAGCTGTGGGAGCATAATCTCGGAGCAGAGAAAACTAAACCTAAAAAGATGATTTGACGATTGACAGTCTTCCACACAGCTCAGGATGCTATTGTGTAAGAAGAGGGAGGCTGTAGGAACAGCGGACTCTGACAGAAGAGAAATGGGAGTCCTTAGTCTCCGAGGCACTCAGATGATTTTGTGTTTCCATCAATACCTGTAGCCTACAGAGTTGTTAACATAGCATCCCAAGAATCAGAATCACACAGTGTGGAAGGAAGGCTATAGAGAACACTTTGCATTTAAACATGGATTATAGACAATCTATAGTTTTATAGTGACAGACAGGATTGTTTTCAACAACAAGTCTCTTCCATTCCACTTGGATAAGAATTCTGGTGACCAAGCCATGAGGCTTGTCACATCCATATTGGCCTGACCCCTTCATTACATCAGCTGGACTGGGAGTCCTCATGAGGAAGCTGACTGCATTCTGAGATGAAGAAATCAATTCTGAGACACTGTCTGCAGCAGACCTAAGGACATTTAGATCTAACACCTTTTCTGGCCTCTGTGGGCACCAATATGCATGCACACACACACACACACACACACACACACACACACACACACACGCATACACATGTGCACAAAGAAATAATTTTTTAAAATTACTGCTATGGAACAAATAGCCAGTAACATTTTAAGTATTTTTATTTTGTGTATATGGTTTTTTTTTCTGTGTACCTGGCACATGCCTGATACCTACAGAGGCATCAGAGTTATAGACAGTTGTGACAATCATGAGTCTTTAGCACTGGAAATCAAACCCAGGACCTTTGGAAGGACACCAAGTACTCTTAACTACTGAGTAATCTCTCCTGCCCAATAGCTGGTAACTTTTACTTTCATAAGAAATGAGTTTGCCGGGCATGGTGGTGCACGCCTTTAATCCCAGCACTCGGGAGGCAGAGGCAGGTGGATTTCTGAGTTCGAGGCCAGCCCGGTCTACAAAGTGAGTTCCAGGACAGCCAGGACTATACAGAGAAACCCTGTCTCGAAAAACTAAAAAAAAAAAAAGAAATGAGGAGTTTGATGACACATTAGTAATTTTATAATAAAACACTATTCTCTTTTAAATGGGCCATATTTGTGGTCATTCCTAGACTTCAGAATACATTTGATAGCAAAGGAAGCATATAGATGTATATGGTGCCATACTTAGGTTTAAAGTTTTTGCCACATATAGATTACAGTAAGTAGACATATATGTATGTGCTTATCATGGCTCATGTCCATTAGAGAGTTTGTACTTGCACAAAACTAGTTACCCATAGTTATTAATCCCACACTTATAAATCGATTCATTAATGTTGGTTAGTCATGGGGAACCACTTAGCATGTCAAGATTTTGCTGTATCAAATAATTAGGTACAATTTCCCCATTTTTTCTGAAAATATCCTTATAATAGACATTAATTTAAAAACAACAGATACCTGGGTGAGGGTGACAGGGCCTTTAACTGCAGCTATCAGGAGACAGATGCAGGCAGATTACTGTGAGTTTGCAGATAGCTAGGGCTACAAAGAAACCCTACCTTGTAAAAAAGGAAAAAAACAAAAAACAGGAACAACACACACTCACACACAAACCCCAGCAGATAGAGTTCAGAAACAGTGAGGAGCAGCAGTACCAGCGCATTACAGATATGAACACCCTGTGAGCTTCAGGATGCTGCTGTCAGGAACAATGGGAGTGGCATAATATAGCATCAGAGAGCATGGGCTTCAGAGCAGATGGCTTGGTGGGGATTCTAGCTCCATCCCTAAGTAATCTTAAAATTTCAAACAACTACCTTAACTTAATCTTTTAGTTCTTTGATTCTAGCCTTTGTAAAATGAAGACAGCAAGAGAAGCAATCAGCACTTAGGACGGTAGCCTGAAAATGTGTGCCTGGTCTATAGTAAATACGAATGGCTTTTATTAAGATGCTGGAGTCAGCTGGCCTTTGCAGTTGTCCTGTGCGTCCCGTATCTTTGCCATGTTACAACTGGGTGAAACCATGTCTGCTTTTCAGGACACATCAACAGATCCTGTCCGAGTGCTCAGCTGGCTCCGCAAAGACCTGGAGAAAAGTACAGCAGGCTTCCAGGACTCGAGGTTCAAGCCTGGAGAGTCATCATTTAGGGAGGAAGTGGCTTACCCAATGGACCAACGAAAAGCTTTCTGTGTTGATTATTACAATACCACCAACAAGGGCAGTCCAGGAAGATTGCATTTTGAGATGTCTCACAAGGAGAACCCTTCCCAGGGCCTCATCACCCATGTTGGTAATGGGGGTTCCATAGACGAAGTTTCCTTCTATGCCAACCGCCTCACAAACCTAGTGATCGCCATGGCCCGAAAGGAGATCAATGAGAAGATCCATGGCGCTGAAAACAAATGTGTCCATCAGTCACTGTATATGGGGGATGAGCCCACACCCCACAAAAGCTTGAGTACAGTAGCCTCTGAGCTCGTGAACGAGACAGTCACTGCATGTTCCAAGAATATTGCCGGTGACAAAGCTCCCGGCTCTGGAGACAGGGCCTTGGGGTCATCACAGGCCCCTGGGCTAAGATACACAAGCACTCTGAAGATCAAGGAGAGCACAAAGGAAGGCAAGTGTCCAGATGACAAGCCTGGTACTAAGAAGTCTTTCTTCTATAAGGAAGTGTTCGAGTCTCGGAATGCAGGAGATGCCAAGGAGGGTGGGAGGTCCTTACCTGGAGATAGAAAACTGTTCAGGACCAGCTCCGACAACAGGCCTGATGACTTCTCAAACTCTATCAGTCAAGGGATCATGACCTATGCCAACAGCGTGGTGTCCGACATGATGGTCTCCATCATGAAGACGCTGAAGATCCAGGTGAAAGACACAACCATCGCCACCATTCTGCTGAAGAAGGTGCTAATGAAGCATGCAAAAGAAGTCGTCTCCGACCTCATTGACTCCTTCATGAAGAATCTCCACGGCGTCACGGGGAGCCTCATGACTGACACGGACTTCGTCTCAGCCGTGAAACGAAGTTTCTTTTCTCATGGAACCCAAAAGGCCACAGATATCATGGATGCCATGCTGGGCAAGCTATACAATGTGATGTTTGCCAAGAAATTCCCTGAGAGCACCCGGAGAGCCAGGGACAAGTCGGAGAGTTACTCCCTTATCTCTATGAAATCACGGGCTGGTGACCCAAAGCTCTCAAACTTGAACTTTGCGATGAAGTCAGAATCAAAACTGAGAGAAAATTTGTTTTCTACATGCAAGATAGAGAAAGAGAAGACATGTGCTGAAACTCTGGGTGAGCATATTATTAAGGAGGGACTGCACATGTGGCACAAGAGTCACCAAAAATCTCCCGGCTTGGAACGTGCTGCAAAACAGGATAATGGTCCACAGGAGGTCTCCTTTGAGTGCCCAGATCCTTGTGAGGTAAACCCTCCTTATCAACCTCAGCTACCAGAGAATTTTGCAAATTTTATGTGTGACTCGGACTCCTGGGCCAAGGACCTGATTGTATCCGCCCTGCTTCTGATTCAGTACCACCTGGCACAGGGAGGAAAGATGGATGCACAGAGCTTCCTGGAAGCTGCTGCCAGCACCAATTTCCCCACCAACAAGCCCCCTCCTCCTCCTCCTTCTCCTTCTCCTCCTCCTCCTCCTCCTCCTGGAGTTCACGATGAGTGCAAACTTAAGTCTCCTCCTCCCCACAAGATATGTGACCAAGAACAAACAGAAAAGAAAGATCTGATGAGTGTCATCTTCAATTTTATCCGAAACTTACTCAGCGAGACCATATTCAAGGGTAGTCGTAACTGTGAATCCAATGCGCATGAGCAGAACACTCAGGAAGAAGAGATCAACCCGTGTGAAAGGCCTATTACTCCATGTGAAAGGCCTATTACCCCGCCTGCCCCGAAATTCTGTGAGGATGAGGAGACCGCTGGTGGTGCCTTGTCTGGGCTAACCAAGATGGTTGCCAACCAGCTAGACGGCTGTATGAATGGGCAGATGGTGGAGCACCTGATGGACTCGGTGATGAAGTTATGCCTCATCATTGCCAAGTCCTGTGACTCTCCCCTGTCAGAGCTGGGAGAGGAAAAGTGTGGGGACGCCAGCCGGCCAAATTCTGCCTTCCCAGATAACTTATACGAGTGCTTACCAGTCAAAGGCACAGGGACAGCTGAAGCCCTCCTGCAGAATGCCTACCTCGCCATCCATAATGAACTGAGAGGTTTGTCAGGACAGCCCCCTGAGGGCTGTGAAATCCCCAAGGTGATCGTCAGCAACCACAATCTGGCTGACACCGTTCAGAACAAGCAGCTTCAAGCTGTCCTTCAGTGGGTGGCTGCCTCAGAGCTCAATGTCCCTATTTTGTACTTTGCTGGTGACGATGAAGGAATCCAGGAGAAGGTAAGAAACACCAGAAGGCTTTCCTGTGGGTTGGTGTGGGTCTATGTGGTTTTCTGAATAGGAACCTAGCTATGGGGAAGGGAGGACCAGACAGAGAGAACGTGAAGTCTAGGCCTCTCAGCAGAGGTAAGAAAGAGTAAGCTGAGATGAGATCGTGAACAACCAGAAACACGCCAAGAGAGGGAAGGAAAGACGGTGTCTTCTGCATTTCTGCATTTATTTATTGTGCCAGGAGCACCGGTTAAAATTCTCCAGGAGACTCTGTATAGGAATCAGACAAAAGGCTGCGCCTGAGGCTGACTTTTTTTGTTTGCTTGCTTTTTATCACGGTTCTGTGCTTGTGGCTCTCTGCTAACTAGTTGTAGTCACTGAGCTCTTGATCGGGAACAGCCTGCATACTGGGCTGTTGGACTTCCTGATGTTAACAAATCTGCCAATTTTTAACTTTCTCCCAGAGCCTCCATTTTTCTCCAGGGGCACAACAGGGAGTCAAAATTCAGGACTAAAGTTAAGGTCTGAAACTGCTAAATCTGTGTTCCTTCCCAAGTTCCACCTTGCATGTTGGAGGTCTGTGATTGAACACAGGATGTAAATGTGGATTATCCCCCACTTGTCTTAGGGAGTGTTGTATGTATGAGAGAGGTATGAGACAGGATGTCAGTGGAAGGTTTCACTCTTCCTGTGCTCCATAAGGCTGGCTTCATTCTTTCTGATGACTTGAGGAAAATGTAAGCATGGAGTAGAACTCCGAGGAGGAGTCAGAGGAGGCACATCCTCTGATATCTTTGTTCTGTTGTTTCTCATTTGAAAAGTAGAGTTTGAATGGAGACGGGGATTAGCTAAGACTATGGGTTTTCTTTGGGGCTTCTCTTTGCCATAGCCCTTACCTGATGAAGCCATGTAGGCCTGCACATAAGGCACTTCACACCACTTTCCTGTTTGCCTTCAGAACAGACCCCACTGCAGTATGTATTTAACTTAAGCTTCCAGCTTTGGCCAAATTTTCCTATCATCCATCTTATATTGAGGCCAGACAATATTTCCTTTGGTCCTTAGGATCAGTTTATCCTAATTGATCTACAGTGTTTCAGGGAGTCCGAGAAAATCAAGGGCAAACTTCCTGTGACAATCCGGAGAGAGAAAGGCCACGACTAGAATCCCTAGCGTGGAGAATCGGTGACACAGGAAGAAACGTGGGGCCCAGAAGACATGGAGGGGAAAGGGCATTCTCTGTTAATAAATTGGGTTAATAACCCCTGAAACTGGGAAGATACAGGATCATGTGTGCAGATTGGGTTTCAGCAGTCCTAAGCAAAAATCGGATTGAGTTTAACTTCAGATAAGCTTCAGCAAGGCTACAGTTGTTACTCAAAAGGCATCATAGAGCATCCTCACTGGCAGCCTACTTCATGACCTACTGGGACACAATCTTCATCTTTAGCAATATACCCAGCTGGTATGTCTGCAGATAGCCTTGGTAATGGGGTTACCATGTTTGACTGATAGCCAGGAAAATGTCAAGTAAGTCAGTTATCTGTCATCTTGTCGCTCTGACACTGGGACCCTAGCAAACTCTGTCTTTCAGTGTTTCCAGTTCTTATACCACAGTGGTCAGCAGGAGGAAGGGAGAGTATATTCTGGCAAATATTTGAGGCAAATAAATAAGCTAAAAGCAAGCACAGCCTCCATGTGCAGTGTATGAAAAGCTTCTATTTATACCCATCTTTCCAACCCACCAAACACAGCATACACAATTCATTCTGCTGATGGATTCTGAACTAAAGTTCTGTAATGTATTTGTCTGAAGGACAATAGACTTATAGACCCTTTACACAACTTCATTAATTCTGGAGAAAAATATATCTTCCTCTTATTCCACTGAAGGGCCAGTAGGAGGGATGGACGGTCAGCAGCAATTTGACTTCTCCATGTTAGAACAGTTAAACAATGTGTCCAACAAAGAAACTAGCAGAAACCAAGTAACTGTTGTTCTTTTGGAAAGGCACTGATTCATGCAGATAACATCAGGTTGAGGCAGCTCACTGAACCTAAGGCTGCGGTACTCAGGAACCAACTGCTTTCAACACCGTAGAATTTATTTCTAATAGGTCATGTGGATGCAAGATCAAAACCCAAAATTTAAAAAGATTGAACACTGAAAACAGTGTCTCTTCATCAGATTATTTCTCTATTGCCCTCCCTGCAGAAAAGCCAGACACATCTATTCCTGGGGTGTTCTTCCAGAAATACATATATATGTACATGTAGAGCTAATGTATACCTATGTCTTTTTTAGTACAAGTGATTATATACATTTATAAGTGGCAGAATATACATGCAACACATTTAACATAATTTATACATACAATACATGTGATATAATTCATATGTACACACGAGAGAAACACATGCATACATAAACATACATGCACACATGTATGTGATATACAATGCTCTCATACATATGATAGAATATACATGCACACATAAGATAGAACACCCATGCACACATATAACTTACATAGATGCATACACTGTAAAGGTACCTATTCTGCAACATAGAGTTTTTATAATGTTCTATTTTGCTTTTTAATTTGTTCTTTGAAATAGGTTCTTGCTATGTAGCTTAGGCTAGCCTTAGGTTCTCTGTGTAGTCCAGGCTGGTCTCTAACTGGAGACCCTCCTGCTGCAGCCTCTGAGTCTCTGGGGTTTTCTTTTGATTTCACTGTATACAATTTAATCTAATTTAAGATAGTTTTTCCTTTGAATATTTTCTGGGTTTTGCCTTGGGTTTTCTTTTAGTACTTTGAGATATTTTAGAAGGTAGGGAGTTGGGTTTTTGTTGTCATTTCCTTCCCCCCACCAGCCACCCCCCACCAGCCACCTCCCCCCACTGGCTTCTGCCTGATTCTTTTTGAACTTTCTATTCTGTGCCATTGAATTGTTCATCTGTCTGTATGTCAATGGCTGACTCTGTTTGTTGTAGTCTTGTGAGTTTTAAAACATACTGTCTTAGTCAGGGTTTCTATTCCTGCACAAACATCATGACCAAAAAGCAAGTTGGGGAGGAAAGGGTTTATTTGGCTTAGACTTCCACATTGCTGTTCATCACCAAGGAAGTCAGGACTGGAACTCAAGCAGGTCAGACAGCAGGAGCTGATGCAGAAGCCATGGAGGGATGTTCTTTACCGGCTTGCTTCCCCTGGCTTGCTCAGCCTGCTCTCTTATAGAACCAAGACTGCCAGCCCAGAGATGGTCCCATCCACAAGGAGCCCTTGATCACTAATTGAGAAAATGCCTAACAGCTAGTTCTCATGAAGGCATTTCCCCAACTGAAGCTCCTTTCTCTGTGATAACCCAGCTGTGTCAAGTTGACACAAAAACTAGCCAGTACACATACCCTAAGACTGAGCGCCCCCTGTCTGTCTATACCGGTGTTGTAGGTAGGTAGTTGAATTATTTTTTTTTTCACAGCTGTGACTAAATACCTGGTAAAAAGCAATGGAAGGAAGGAGTGGGTCACTGTACCTTCAGTGTCCAAGGGGCACAGCCTCTTGCTGCAGAGAAGGCACGGAGGCAGTAGTGAAGCAGCTGCTCACACATGTCTGCAGGAAGGCTGGCAGGAAGTGGAGTCAGCCTAGGAAACTGAAGGGCTTTCCCCTGTGACTCACTTAGGTCAGCAACGCTCATCTTCTAAAGGTTCCACAGCCTTTCGTAACAACACTACCATCCGATGACCAAGTATCCCACCATGGGATCCTACGGACACATTCACATTCAAACCACAGCGCTGGTCTTCCGTGGTTATATCTATATTACCCCCTCCTATTGAGGGAAGATGAGCTACATAGTGAGCTGGAAACTATCCTGGGCCATATTGTGAGACCTTGAATTAAGATGAGGAAGGAGGTGGAGAAAGAAGAGGAGGAGGAGGAGGAGGAGGAGGAAGAGGAAGAGGAGGAGGAAGAGGAGGAGGAGGAGGAGATGACTTCCCAAAGTAGCCATTTAGGTGGGTCTCCACTTCCCCATTCTCCTCAACATGTCTTTCATTTACTGTAGGAGTCATAGTGATAGATCATTGTGGATTGATTTAATAAACATAAATTCAAATGACTAAAGATATTGACCATAACTCGATGCACTCCTTACTCCATTTGTGTTGGTTCTTGGTGCAATCCACGGCATGCATGTCTGTGCAGATCTCTTGCCCACATCCTGATGACAGACAGTGTTTCCTTCCTTGTTCAGAGATGAGATTTGCTTGCCTGATTTTTAAGGTAGAGTCTCATGTAGCCCAGGCTGGCCATTCTCTCTATTGCCGAGGCTAGCCTTGAACCTCTGATCCTCCTGCTGAGTATGTGTCAGGCTCCAGTAGTGCTTGGTTTACAGGTGTGTGGCACCGTGCCCAGTTATGTGGTGCATGAACTGAATGCAGGGCTCTGTGCATGGTCAACAAACGCTCTGTCAGCTGAGCCAAACATCCTCCACTCAAGGGTTCGATGTTCTAGAAACAAGTCCTTGGTCAGACACAACTCTCAAGTGTTTGCTCTGTGTGAAACCTCTTTTAAAAGAGCAAACATTATTTATGATGAATTATCTGATTAGCTTTTTTTTCCTGTGTGATCCTTGTCTTCATGTTATAGCCTCATTACATATGTAGCTAAGGATGACTCTGACTTCTGATCCTCCTGCCTCCACCTCAGGATACTAAAGCTGTATGCTTTTTATGTCTTATCTAATGATACAAATACTTTCTGGCCAACTAGTGTTACTTTTCTGTATCTTGTGCTCGAATTGAGCCTCATATGCTAGGCAAGGCATTCTACCCCAGCCCTTTCCAGTGGTTCTTGACTACATGCAGTTTTGTCACCAGAGAAACACTCGCCAAAGTCTGGAGACATTTGACTGTCACAATAGGGAAGACAGTTGCTAGTGTGGCAGAAGGCCAAGGACATAATTCAACACCCTATAAAGCACAGGACAACTTTACAGGGAAGAACTGTGACCCTGTGAAGGAAACAGTACGGACAGAGCTGGCCCATTCTAAGGTCGCACAGACCTTCCTCCTTGTCTTTGTCTGTGTGTGCCTTGTGTGTTAATGTTGGCCCTTTGTGTTTGTGTGGTTTTGTTTTCTCAGTGCTGGGAATTAAATCCACAGCTCCATATACACTAGGCAGGTACTCTACCACTGAGTTACTGCTCCACCTATGGGTGGGTTTTGCATACATGTCAGGAAGGGAACTAAATATAATCCTTCACACAAGGATGTGTGGGTGTTTCTGACTTACTCTCGAAAGGCCTGTGGGTATCTGGCCCCTATGAATTTTCTGGCTACTTCACTAAGAGGTCAGCTGGTCATAGTGCTAGAGCCGCTTGTTCTAGATGTGATTGCCCTTCTTGCTTCTTCTCCTTTTCTGCCTCCTTGTGGTTTATCTGAACATTTTCCAATGTTCCATTTGGATTTCTCTATTGTGATATTTCAGGGGCTGTCTTAATTGGTTTGTTTTCTATAAGATGTGTTATTTTGTGGCCCAGGCATCTGTGTTAACTCCTGTTTTTCAGAGTTAAAGGACAGTCACCCATTTGTACTGAGAGCCACAGCTTCTCTTACTTGGCCTCCAATTGCCTTGGGCTAACGTGGTCCTCTAGTGGTTCTTCTAGAGCACATATGCTGGAAAGGAGTTCTCTTCTGTTTGTGCTAGAGATCAAACCCAGGGTGCGGCATACACTTAGGCAAGCACTGTCTGAAAGCGCTTTTATTTGATGTTCATTCCTGAGGTGTGTTTCTGCTGCATGAGGGATTCTGTTTTGACCTTTCTCTTCTAGTCAGCCATGGTCTTTCTCCTTTTTCCCCATGTGTGTACATGAGTTAGGACCCAGAGGATGGGAAGGTTAAACCTTTGAGTCCTGCTCACAAGCCCTGACTTCTGCTTATCCCACCTTTGTTGTCTTCCTTCTGAGGTCTCCTCCATCCGATGCCCTCTTATTTTATGTGTTTAATGGAATTTTTAGCCCTCGAATTTCCACTTGGTTTTCCTTTATTCCTCTTAATTCTTTGCAAAACATTGTCCTGCGCCCGAACTGGGGATGGAACACAAGGCCATGCACCTGTTCTACACTTCACTTGGGTCTGAAGCTCCCTGAGTCACTTCTGCACTCCCAGGTGGCTTTGAACTTGCCGTAGTCCTCCTCGGCCTTCCTGATAACTGAGACGACAAGCCTGCACACAGGCTGGCTTGTTTTGTTTTTGTTTTCTGAAAACTGGGTAACTAAGCTGGCCCTCACCTCAAAGAACATGCTGCCACAATCTTAAAGAAATGCTCCTGCCTCCACCGCCCGAGTCCTGGAATTCCAAGCGTCGCCACATCCAACAAAAAAACTTTGTCTTGCTGATTTCAAGAATACTTACTTCAATTTCTGTTGTGAGAATTTTGATTTCTGGAAAAGCTCATGGTTGGGGCCATGACCTATACTTTCTTTTTTTTATGATTAGCAAAAGTGGAAAATACATTTTTTATTTATTATTCTACCTCTTACAAAGTAGAAAAATGTAAATTAAAGTCCCAGTAAAGCACTTGGCTCCACCATGACACAGTGAAAGAATGAAAGAAATTCCCTTAGAATATGACTTCATCCCACTCAACACATGATGCTCGGCTGGCAGGAAAGAAAACTACAAACGTTTAGTATTTTTTTTTAATGCTTGTCTTGCTCTGTTTTGTAATTTTGAGCTTTACATTGTCAATCATCTTCCAATTAAATAAGCTTCCAGAAGACAGGGATTATGCCTGAATTACCTTTCCCATACAGTATCACATGAATGTTGTGCAATCAGGTGTTACAAATAATTTTGAATAAATATAAGTAATTTAATCAATATATTTCAATATTTTAAATGTATAATATGTAGCTTAAATACTACATATTATATTAAAGTAATATTTTTACATATTAAAGACCTGAAATTTGTTGTACTTAAAATATTTTTAAGAGCTGGTTGTGGTGGCACACACCTTTAATCCCAGCACTCGGGAGGCAGAGGCAGGCGGATTTCTGAGTTTGAGGCCAGCCTGGTCTACAGAGTGAGTTCCAGGACAACCAGGGCTGTACAGAGAAACCCTGTCTCGAAAAACCAAGGGGGAAAAAAGAAAAATATATATATATACACACATACTAAACTTAGATAAGTATTTTCTCTTTACTAACAATGCTTTTCTTATTTTTAGAGCATAAAGAGTCTTAAAAGGCCGGGCGTGGTGGCGCGCACCTTTTTTTTTCCCCCAATTTTTATTAGATATTTTCTTCATTTACATTTGAAATGTTATTTAGAAATTTCCCTATACCCTCCCCCATCCCCGCCCTGCTCCCCTACCCACCCACTCCCACATCTTGGCCCTGGCATTCCCCTGTACTGGGGCATATAAAGTCTGCATGACCAAGGGGCCTCTCTTCTCAATGATGACCAACTAGGCCATCTTCTATATATGCAGCTAGAGACCTGAGCTCTGGGGGTACTAGTTAATTCATGTTATTCTTCCACCTATAGGATTGAGGACCCCTTCAGCTCCCTGGGTACTTTCTCTAGCTCCTTCCTTGGGTGTCCTGTGTTCCATCTAATAGCTGACTGTGAGCATCCACTTCCGTGTTTGCCAGGCTCTGGGGTAGCCTCCCACGAGACAGCTATATCAGGGCCCTTTCAGCACTATCTTGCTGGCATATGCAATCGTGTCTATGTTTGGTGGCTGATTATGGGATGGATCCCCGGTTGCCGCAGTCACTGGTTGGTCCATCCTTTTGATTCAGCTCCACACATGATCTCTGTAACTCCTTCAATGTCTGCTTTGTTCTTAATTCTAGGAAGGGGTGAAGTGTCTACATTTTGATCTTCATTCTTCTTGAGTTTCATGTGTTTAGTAAATTGTATCTTGGGTAGTCTAGGTTTCTGGGCTAATATCCACTTATCAGTGAGTACATGTTATGTGAGTTCTTTTGTGATTGGGTTACCTCACTCAGGATGATACCCTCCAGATCCATCCATTTGCCTAGGAATTTCATATATTCATTGTTTTTAATAGCTGAGTAGTACTCCATTGTGAAAATGTACCAAATTTTTTGTATCCATTCCTCTGATGAGGGACATCTGGGTTCTTTCCAGCTTCTGGCTATTATGAATAAGGCTGCTATGAACATAGTGGAACATGTGTCCTTATTACCAGATGGAACATCTTCTGGATATATGCCCAGTAGAGGTATTGCAGGATCTTCCGGTAGTACTATGTCCAATTTTCTGAGGAACCGCCAGACTGATTTCCAGAGTGGTTGAACCAGCTTGCATTCCCACCAACAATGGAGGAATGTTCCCCTTTTTCTATGCATTTCTATAGTGAAGGCAGGATATATAAATACAAGCTTATGCTTGGAGAAGGATTGGTGCCCTCAGGGTATTGGGAATGGCAGTGCTCTGTGCACGTGGCTGGATGTCTGCTTCGGCCCATTCTCATTGTGTGCTTGGGAAGAGAACTAAACCTGAGCTTAGAGCTGGACATGAGTTTGCTCTGTGATTTCCCATGAGCCTCACGCAGGCAGGCCCCTTCGCTTTTCCAGGCACTATCTCCTGAGATGAGATGGAGCCCTGTTGTACCTCCAGCTCTAACACTCTAGGTGTATGGGAACAATCCCCTAAGACCCAGGTTGGTCTTAGGGCAACAGAGGTGTGCTACTAACCTGTCCTCTTGCTGTGAGTGACACAGTACCTGACAAAGGGGCTTAGGTAGGGAGGGAGGACTTATTTTGGCCCGCAGTTCTGGAGTGCAGTCAGTCCTCCATGGTGAGGAACTGATGGCAGCAGCATCCTGCGGTCAGTCACATGACTCCATTTATGCTCAGCTAGCTTCCTTCTTCCTGTGCTGTGTGAGACTCTAGCCTTGGGAACACAGCTGCCCACAGTAGGGGGTCTGCACCTCAGTGACCCTAAGCTTTGATTTCAAAGTGATTCTAGATCTTGTCTAGTTCCCAATCAATACAAGTCATCACAAATGGAGACTGTTGTATATTAGGGTGAGCACAGAATCTTAGAATTGTTGGGGAACAAGAGCAATGTTGACAAATGCTCAATTGGAAGCACCATCTTCAAGGGAAAATTTGACTCAGTGGGAGTCACCTTCTGTATCACCAACAGGGCAATATTAACATGTTTGTAATGTGGATGATGAGAGCAACTTCCTTAGCTGAAGTCTTCTTGGGCTGGGGCTAAGTGCTACAGTCCATGTACCCTAAAAATTCAAATCCATTTGTTTGGAATGAGAGGTAGCTCGTGCCTATAAGTCTTGCCTTTGGGAGGTAGAGGCAAGAAGACCGACTGTTTGAGACCAACCTTAGCAACGTGAATCCCTGAAGGTTTGTCCTCACCCGAGTCCCTCCTTCAGTTTCCCCGGGTCGGGCAGCTCCTTGATCCCAGGACTGCAGGTCTCTCCTGGTCTGGATCAGGCTGCTCTGCTCCTCCATCACCTTCTCTCTGCTCTCCACAGCTGCTTCAGCTCTCAGCCACTGCCGTGGAGAAAGGCCGCAGCGTCGGGGAGGTTCTGCAGTCGGTGCTGAGGTATGAAAAAGAGCGACAGCTGGATGAAGCAGTGGGAAATGTCACGCGGCTGCAGCTGCTGGACTGGCTGATGGCAAACCTGTGATTGGGGCCCACCCAGAGCAGCGGGCCGATTCCCTGCCCCCTCAGCCCCCTCCCTGCCCCACAGAGCCCTAAAGTCCCCTCCATACCACACACACTAGACACGCCATCTAAAGCTACTCACTGGATTTTGCAGATTTTCTTGTCCATGCGAGCAAGGACATAAATTAAAAGATTACAGTTAAAGGGCAGCGTGAGTGTGGCTCGTGTTTGTTGGAAAGGTAAGGCTGCAATCTCCCTGAGAAAGCAGTCAGACGGAGGAGGACGAGGACAGAGGCTTAGAAGAGCGGCCAGTCACCCACTGGGTTCCATGCTGTCCCTAGCAGTGAGATGACTTAACTGTTCCCTTAAAATAAGCCACAATTGGGCTTATTTTACTTCATTTTCATCCTTTATAGCCACAACAGCCGTAAAACAGTTTTTCACATCCAGTCAGCATCATTTACACGTGTTGTGGTGTGACCCAGTGTCCCGTCTGCTCAAGCTGCCCAACCCCTGCCACCGCCAACTGTACCCACAGTTCAAGGTTTAGCTGAAGCAGCCTTGGGGTGGTTGGTGTGGCAGATGGAGCCAGTGAGATCCTAGTTCCATCCCAGTGGAGGAGGAGGAGGAGGAGGAGGAGGAGGAGGAGGAGGAAGAAGAAGAAGAAGAAGAAGAAGAAGAAGAAGAAGAAGAAGAAGAAGAAGAAGAAAAAGAGGAGGAAGAAGAGGAGGAGGAGGAGGGAAGAGGAAGAAGAGGAAGAAGAGGAAGAGAAGAAGAAAAAAAAAGGTTCTATAGCTGAGTTCTTAGCACTGTGTGTGTGGGCAGGCTGGAGATGTTCACACTTGGGCAGTGGAGGCAGGAGGATCACATCTAGTTCAATCTTAACTATGTTTAATTATGTATTGATTGGTGGGCAAGGCATGTCTACTGCAGCCCAGGTGTGGAGCTCAGAGGTCAACCTGTGGAAGTCAGTTCTCTCCTTCCCTGGCAAGGAAGAAAGCCAGATTATTCATCAGGTTGGCAGCAACCATTTTTACCCAGCCAGCCATCTTGCTAGTCCAGTTTATTGATTCATTTTAGAAGAAGCAGCTAATGTTTCTTCTTGCAAAGTGGGGTCTAAAATAGCCTACTTCCCCCAGAGCTGTCTGAGTCCTGGGTAGTGGACACACTGTTGCACTCAGCCTTTCACTTGGGTGCCAGGGACCACACTCAAGCCCTCCTGCTTATACAGCAAGCATCTTAGAAACTGAGAGGTATCCCAGCACCATGCCTGGATGTGAGTAATCCCTCAACTTACAGGCTGAGCCTGTCATCAGCACAAGCTGGCTGGGGAAGGAGGACAGGCCTGAGATGGACAGAGAATCTGAGCTGCCCCACCACCACCACACACACCACGGTACAAACCAATCAACTGGAATGATGTCAACCACCATTTTCAAACAAGAATCCCAGGCCAAGAGCACAGCTCAGCTGGTGAAATGTTTGCCACATAGCATAAGGACCTGAGTTCCAATGGAGGAGACCAGACAAGGAGCTACAGAGATGGCTCAGCCCTGAAGAGTATTTGATAGAGCTCATGAGGACCGGTTCAGTTCCCAGTACCCACAGCAGGCAGTTCACAACCCTGTGACTCCAGCTAAGGGGACCTGATGCTCTCCCTTTCCTGGCCTCCTCAGGTACCTGCTCAATTTGGCAGGTTTACACACGTGTGTATGCACGTGCACACATCCACACCCACTCTCACAGCTGATAAAAAAAAAGCCTGGCATGATGGGGCACACCTGTAATCCCAGCACCAGGGCGACTGAAACAGAGCCCTGCCCAGTAGCCAACCAGTCCAACCTACTTGGCAAGTGTCAGGCCAGTGAGAGATTGTCCCAGGAAACCAGGAGGACAACAAGAATAACACCTGTGGTTATCTTCTAGTCTCTACGTGTACCTTCACACATACATGTACATCCTTTCCTAAACCCCACAGAAGGTCTGAAGCTGTATACCCAGTATATGTGTATAAACTAATACAGAGGTAAATTGTACACAATCAAAGCAAAACAGAATCCTGATTGACGTAGATTGACAGTCACGAACAAGAAAAGATCTGGTTTTATTTAGAATTCCATTAATGAGGCTGTAGCATTACAACACACACCCCTACACACATATAAACACACCCTATAAAGGTGAGTTCAGGTAAAGGCCACTCCCCCAGCTCTGCCAACCTCCTCTGGAGGAATCATGCTAACTCACCATGTGAGTAGAGTCTGATTTTTCTTACAAACCTTTATGCATTAAAAAAGCAATGTGGGGGGCTGGTGAGATGGCTTAGCGGGTAAGAGCACCCGACTGCTCTTCCGAAGGTGATAAGTTCAAATCCCAGCAACCACATGGTGGCTCACAACCATCCGAAACAAGATCTGGCTCCCTCTTCTGGAGTGTCTGAAGACAGCTACAGTGTATTTACATATAATAAATAAAATAAATCTTTCAAAAAAAAAAAAAAAAAAAAAAAAAAAAAAAAAAAAAAAAAAAAAAAAAAAAAAAAAAAAAAAAAAAAAAAAAAAGCAATGTGAAGTATTGTACAATCAAAGTGCCTTCTCTAATACAAATCGATGGTGGAGGGGAGCGGAACGTGCCCGCCCGCTACGGGGGTCACACGATGGGTGGTAAGATGTTTGTGCTCTTGGGGGAGGAGGTGCTCTGCTGTTCTGCGGACATCTCTGACCCAGCAACAGTCTCTGGCTTTCCAGAAGCTTCCGTTAGGTGAGGCAGCTGGATGGTGTCTGCTGTGTGCTCGACAGAGCTCTGCTGTTTGCCCGAATTCTCAGGGTGCTTCTCAGGCTCGTCTTTCAATTTGTCTATAGTTTCTTTGGTGGCCTCATCTGCCAAAGGAAGGAAGGGACAAGGAGTAACCCTTCAGATGCTAGCCACTGTGTTCTCACTCTGCCATTAGGCCCCACGTTGCCTGTGGGAGATTGAACATTCGGTGACCAGCACTATTTTAAAGCACTTTGTAATCACTAACCCATTTGATGCTTTCCTAAACCCCACAGAATAAGCACTGCTTCCAGTGTCGTGGGTGTTTAAGCTGATCAAATTGCCTAAAAGCCACACCCGGGAATGTGGAAGCAGAGGGTTTAATCCTGCTTCCCTCAAGTCTATTGAACGGTACTTACTAGACCACAGTGTAAAAGAAAATTGCCTCCTGCCGTTCTGTGTCATTACAATAGTGTAAAGGAGGTTGGAGAGGTGCTCAGAGTGTAAGAGGTCACCCTGTTAGAGGAGGGGGGCTCCACTCCCACACCCACATACAAGTTTACAACGGCTCTAACTCCAGCTCCGGAGTATCAGACATCCTCTCCTGGGCTCTGCAGGCATACCCATGCACAAATCATAAAATCCTTTTTTTTTTTAAAGAACATAAAAGGTACACGGGGTAAGCATAATGGAATTGGATATCGACAAATGGAAAATCCTAATGGCAAGAGGCCAAGAGGAGGAATCTAGCTAAAACCAAGTCTCCTGAAAGAGGAAACTTAAAAGCAAGCAGTGGTGACCTCGAGGTGGTGTCGTCAGGCTGAGTTACTCTGTCCTGCACACTCACACCGGGACTCATTTATCCAAGCTGGCTCCACAGACTGTACCTTTTTTGCCTTTGCTGGCCTGTTGCTCTTCAGCCTTTTCTGTGCTTATCTCTGAAAAAATACTGGCACCAGGCTTCCTTAATATTTGTGGCCTAGGTCGTGGTTTGAATTTCCTTGGCTCGTGAATCCAGGCATGCTTGAGGGCCTGGTCGGGGGTCATGCGCAGAGAAGGCTCCCACCTAGACACCAAGACAACCCAACACATTGGTTACTGCTAACACCCCCCCCCCTTTTTTTGTTTTTTGAGACAGGGTTTCTCTGTATAGCCCTGGCTGTCCTGGAGCTCACTTTCCTGGACTCACTAGGCTAGTCTTGAACTCAGAAATCTGCCTCTCCTCTGCCTCTCAAGTGCTGGGATTAAAGGCGTGTGCCACCACGCCCGGCTAACATTCCCTTAGTAAAACACTTTTTAAACGAAATCAAGATGTTTTTCAGTTTGGTTGTATTGTATCTCAAGGAAAGCAAAGAATAGAGATGAAGACATAACTGAAAAATGGCTGCAAACAACTG
Organism: Mus minutoides; assembly: GCA_902729485.2. NCBI lineage: Eukaryota > Metazoa > Chordata > Mammalia > Rodentia > Muridae > Mus > Mus minutoides. Next base: position 424,414 of record LR750275.1, read on the forward strand.
ATGATTTTTTTCTAAGAAAGGTTACATAATGAACCAGGTACTATATCAATACCAAATTGTCTAGGATCCCTAGAAATTCTCTTACAAGAAACCTTGTTCAGGGCTGGGGATGTAGCTCAGTAGTAGAGTACCTGCCTAGCATGTGTGGGGCCCTGAGTATCTGTCTCTAGACCACAACAAACAAAGACATGGTACTTTCAAGAGTCTTAGCTAATGACATTTAGGATTTAGAAAGTTTAGATGATAGACACAGCAAGATGCAGGGCTGGAGAGATGGTTCCATGGTTGAGAGAACTGGCTGCCCTTCCAGAGGCCCTGAGTTCAATTCCCAGCAACCACATGGTGGCTCACAAGTATCTGTAATGGGATCTGATGCCCTCTTGTTGTGTGTCTGAAGACAATGACAGAGTAACTTATATACATAAAATAAATTAGTCTTAAAAAAAAAAAACCCAGCAAGATGCACGCTTTTTGTTCTCAAACTGTGGGATCTGGGCTTCCAAAGGTAAGGAGAAGAAAATGATAGAAAATGCAGTTCATAAGGGAGCATGCTGTGTGATGTGATGGCATTGCCTAATTCCAGCTCTTGCGTGCTGGAGGTGAGGGAATCAGGAGTTTAAGGCCTCAAGAATGTAGTGAATTTGAAGATAGCCTGTGCTATATGAAATACTGTACCCAACAAAAACAAAACAATACAAAACAAAAACCTACGGGTTGTAAGTCAAGGAAATTTCTAATACAGTAACAAAATGCATCTTATAGAACTTCCAACATAAATCATTCTATATCCTAAAGTAAGTTCAGGAACTAGGCACTAGCACAGGTTTCAAGTGTGACATTTTCTGTCTGCTGTTTGTCCTTCCTGATGCTGGATGTCAAACCCAGGGCCTCAAGGACTCTCAGGAAGCACTGTACCACTTAGCTACACCCGAGGACTTTTCAATTTTACTTTGCCTGAGCAGAACTCAATGTTGAAACTGTCCTGCTTCTTTCTCCCAAAGATCTGGGTTTATAGACATATGCCATCTCTCTGCTGAAAACCTGTGGTCTTCAAAGGGTTCTCATGTTCCATTTCATTGATCCAAGGATGGCTCATTTCCAGGTAACTTTCACCCAGGCCTAAATTCTACCCATTAGCATTATATGGGATAAAACTGACCCTTCTTTTAGGTCCTATTCATTTCAACTCTTTAGAAACTCTGAAGTCTCTTTCTCCAGAAGAATGAGAAAGGCATGCTCTTTGGAAAACACCAAACCTTGGCGGTCTCCACTGTTTGCTGGCAGTATGCTATAGTTCTGTCGTCTGGCCACCTTTCATGGTGGGCACACCCATTTCTTGTCCGTCATGCTAGGAAGAGCTTCCAACTACAGGAAGTCAGTATGAATCATCTAGACTCATCAAAGTCACCAACTACACACACACACACACACACACACACACTCAGTTATCACATCAACTGCTGTGGAGCTGTCTTCCCTCTCCCAAACTTCTACAGTTAGCCTTTAAGACTGAGATGCAGGGCTTCATGTGCTGTATATAACCCTGTAGGCTCTGGCTCCGAACCCACCTCCTAGTCTGTCATTCCAAAGCTGTGCTGCTTAGAGATTTCAAGTTGGGTAACAGGCCTTGTCAACATAACTGCATTGTATGAGTTGAAAGCAGCTGATCCTTTGCAATGCACCCATGAATGAATGAAAACCTGATTTGCTCCTGAACTGTGTTCTGAATGAATGGGGCTCTGGGTAACCCCTACCCCAAACCCAATCTCAGTGTTGGTTTCTGTCATTTTTAAGAGACATTCATTCTGTAGTCTCAGCCAGAGTCTGGCGAGGGTGACTCCACCTGAAGTCAGGCGAGCAGGTTCTTCTGTTAGCTGATCACCCTCTGGGCTGCGGCTCGAGTTCTAGGGTGTGTGAATGCCACAGGGCTTTGCTGACATCATTCTGTGCCCCACTGCAGGAGAGTGGGAGATTATAAAGGCACACTCTTCTGAAAACACTAAACAGTTGTAGGACCAGTGGGGCTGAAGGCACCTTAGTAACCCCTCGCTTTAGAGCAAAGGAAACAGGCCCAGAGAGAAACAATGGCTCTTTAAAAAGCACATGGCCAGTCTGCTTAGACTCAACAGACACAGGCTGGCAAAATCCCTGGAAACAGCACCCTCAGCCGTGCTTTTCCAAACACTATAGAGAAACAGGGGCACAGGTATCATGGCCACGCCGTGTTCACGAGGATGTGACTGAAGTTCAGAACTTGATTTCTCAGATTCTAAGCATGCATACCGATTGTAAACAGCTGTGCACAATAGTCTACGGCTCCCCTACCCCTAACTGCCCAGTATGGGGAGGACTGGACACTAAATTGAGGGACTAAGCAAAAGTGTCCTGGTGCCCATGTGCACTGCATAGCTTTGCACACAGTACATTAAGCCCACTGAAGACTGGCTGTATAGTTCATGAAGTATTAGACATCAGGACCTACAATCAGTTGGACAGCTTGAGATTAAGCAGGTAACAATCTGCACTCGCGAGTGTGCACACACACGCACACGTACACGTACACTTACACGAAATGACTTGAATACTTGAAAGCTCTACCATGAAGACAGTGTCCTGATGGGCTCTTGCACCCACCTCCCAGCCTTGACTCTTAACCAGCAAACACACAGGAGAGCATAGTACTTAAAAGTTCAGAAACCCGTGGTACACGCCTTTAATCCCAGCACTCAGGAGGCAGAGGCAGGCAGATTTCTGAGTTCTAGGCCAGCCTGGTCTACAGAGTGAGTTCCAGGACAGCCAGGGCTACACAGAGAAACCCTGTCTCGAAAAACAAAAATAAAAACAACAAAAAAAGAAACCCACAAACAAAGACACCCCAACAAACTCACACCAAACACCTTCTGAGAAAGTCCAGGAAGCTGGAATCGTAGGTTTTCACCACCATCGTAAGATCTTTGGAATCTGGGTATCTTGTTCCCCCTCTGTTGTTGGTTATATTTTTGGGAAAACCTTTGGAATCTTCAGAGAAACAGCATTCTGTATTTAGTTCCAGGTATAAATATTCACCAATCACTTCCTAGCTGTCCACTCAACCCTGCTGCTTTCTGAAGGTCTCTCTGCAGCTCTTTTGAACTCTTCTGATGTGCCTGCCCCACCCCACCCTTCTCCACCCACCCATCCAAACACATCATAGCCTCAGCCAGACTGAAACAGTCCACAGTGATCACAACTGGTGCCGAATACAACTTGTCCTACTAACCTGACTGTTCTATATCTCCTCCCCACCACAGGCTGTCCAGTAGTTTAAAATCACCTGCTACTGACCAATGATAGATGATATTGGAGATGCTAATGATAAAAATAAACTTCAAATGTCCAGAGTATCCACCTCTAGGTAGAAGGACGTGTATCTCCGTGGGTTGTCTACGCCATTGCTCAATTCTCAGTAGCCCAATAAAGTAAAAATGAGGCCACTCATGGAGCAGAACAACGCAAGACATTTTAGTAAATGAGCCTTCATCTACAAATCACAGAAGCTCCCTTAATTCTTCAGGGTCAACCATTGGAGTGTTCTGGCTCTAGAAGACCTGGATAGGAACGGCCTTTTTTCTGCTCTTTCTGCTGAGTAAGACCTTTGCCAAATGTATGAGGTCCAGATGGTTCTAAAGATTGCCTGAGGATGTTTTGTGAAATCCTTTGAAGGAGACACCATTCACCTGCACACTGAGATTCTTGTATGATGCTCAGAAGAGCTGGCCACTTTGACTTACACCTTGTAAAGCAATATGAGCAATAGGAGTATTTACTGTCTGTGTACTTCAGTGTGTTCTCAGAACTCAGTGGTGTTTGTGTGATGGACATTGTGGAGGCCGAATCATGTTCTTCTGTTATTTCCCCCGCCCCTGGTCTCACTGTGTGCCACTGTGTGGCATGTCTGAAACTCAAAGATCACACTGTCCTTGAACTCACTGAGATCCACCTGCCTCTGCCTCACGAGCGCTGGGATTAAAGGTGTAGATCCCCAGGCCCAATTCTGTTCCATTCAGTTTGTAACCAATGTCATTTTCAGAGCCTCCAAAATATCTACTCTGACTGAATTCCTTGAAGAGAGACTTTGAGAAATGTGTGCATGGGAATTTGTGGACATGGGTATCCTTGTGTTTACAAGGTTATGAATGGACCAGAATTGTATGGAGCCTGTAAACTCACACCATTCCTGTTTCCTGTTAGAGGTAGTGCCTGCACTCGTCTTCTCCCCATGTCGCTTTAAGCAAAACTAAAACAAACAAACAGGAGGAATCTCTTTAAGTGTCGTTATGCAATTGCTCTTGTGCAGTTTTTTTTTTTCTCTCCTCTGGTCCCAGTTCCTATCTAACCCTTCTCCTCCATCTCCTTTGTGCTACCTGGTATATGTCTCACACTACCCTGAGGCAGTATCTCTTTCTTGGTGAGTAGGAGTGTTACCCAAAGTAGCTGGGGCTTGAGAAATCACTGAAAACCCAAACCAGGGAGAAGAGTTGAGAACAGAAGTGACAAAGTGCTTCCCACAAAAGAGTCACAAAAAACTGCTATGAGAAACACAAGACCCATGGGTCATAGAGGAGCATCACAGCATTTCGGTTAGTACCCAAATGACCCTGAAGTTAGGCAACTATGGAGTGGATGCTGCTCCCTGTAACATCAAGGAAGCCAAGACGTGGGTGTTGCTATAAAAGCCTACTGCAAGACCTAGGCATGACAACGAGGGTAGGACATCTACCCTCTCTAGTGTCTTTCGATGCTGTGTTCTCCTGTCCTTACTCCCCCATTGGATGTGTCTCATGACGTGTCTTAAGTTTTAGGATATAACTCTTCCCTGGTGTGATAGTCTAGCAAAACCGAAGTACCTTCTGTTTCCTCACTATTCTTCTATCAAATTCAAAGCCCAAAGGCTCGGTTCTCTATGCAGCCAGTGGGAAGAATGTATGTAATCAAAAGCCCAGCTCATGTCAGCTCACCTGGGAACATGTCAGCCAGACCCTGTACTTGTCCTCAAGTGCTGTGCTCAGGAAACAAGGACACTGCCCTGCCCAAAGGTTAGGTCTTCACTTCTCTAGCCAGGAATATGAGGTGACACTTGAGAGACTGAAAACCTGGAATGTCATGCATGGGACAGGCCAATCATAATGGAGTACTTCTGCTTTCTGGGCCTTCGACTTTCAGTTTCTAGATCCTGGAGAATCCAAGGAGACTGAGGGAGGGGCCTCAGTAACAGAAGCCTGTTACTGACGGTGCAGAGGAAACCAGTCCATGCTGGACTGAAACAGTTTTGTCTTAGTGGCTCTCTTTGGGAATAGTGTTTACTCCCCTGTTGATGGAGAAGGCTGAGAGTAATGTGTGATGATTTATTTATTTCTTATTTTTGAGGCCGTTCCCAGTCAAGAATCAGAAAGGACTAGGATAATCCAGATTGCGTAGCTGGTGTAAGTCTGTCAGCTAGCCTGACCACAGTGGCTGCTTAGCAATGCCCTTGTCTGTGGAGTCTCTGCTCCTCCTTGTCTGCCTTCCTTCCCTCTACTTGGGTAACCCTCAGAGGTTGAGTTTGTAACATGCTTGCTATGTAAGCATGGGAACCTGAGTTCAACTCTCCAGCTGTGCGAAAGGCAGATGTGGCAGCACCTGCAACTCCAGCACTGGGGAACAGGAAGACCCCAGGAGCTGGCTGGCCAACTAGCAGAGCCAAAATGTAGGCGCTGACTTCACTGAGAGAGGTAGGTATGTCTCTTAAGGTGGAGAGTGGTTGGAGACTATACCTACTGTGGAGCAATTCCCTCCAAGATGAACCTCCACCTTAGAGAGATGCTCCTTAAGACTCAGGGTGTTCCAAAGTGGAACGAAGCGTGGCAAGCTACAGCAAAGCTCACTAGTCCCAGAAGGTCACTCAAAAACTTCAGGTAGTTCCTGAAACAGATTACTTCTCTCCCCAAACATAGAAGCTGTAAGAACTGCCTAGAGATAACCTTCTTGCCAAGAAGAAGAGAGGACCTGATCACTTGGGCTTCCTAGAAGAGACACTCTCCAACATCTTGAGCTGCCTGCAATCTTCTGCAGTGAGCTTCAGAGTTGCAGTTTTCACATGCTATCATCTGTGCTTGGCCTTTAGTGATGTGGCTATGTTCAGGTCCTGCCTGCCCCATAACCAGTGCATACCCCTGTAGGTAACCCAAGTAAAACACATTGGACTTTGTTGCTATCTGTACTTTAGTCTGTCGTAAGTTACCTATCTGAGGTGAATAGACATTTGTTCCCACCACCCCAGGAATAGTGTCACAACAATAGTACCTGATGATACTGAACTCTGGCATCCCTGTGTATACATGAACACCCACACACATACACCCCACCCCTGCACATGTAAACATGCTACTACTACTACTACTACTACTACTACTACTACTAATAATAATAATAATAATAATAATAATAATAATAATAAAAACAATGTATTCTCCATTAATGGTGGAGTATAACAGTAGAAATGTCCACCTCGCCAGAAGTTTCTGCTCTGATTTCCCTACACAGTACAAGGCAAGAGAGGCCATGTTGTTTGGGGAGTACCTCTAGAAGAGACTGGTTTTAATCTTTCATGGTTGCAGTACTAGTTGGCAGATCTGAGGAACTGGGTCTTCCATGCCCATGGGTATTATACAGTTGAGACCCCTTCCCACTGTGAGACACTATCTGTTACACTAAGGGTGCCATTTATCATCTCATCAGCTCCTTACTACCCTTTATTATAGGACCAGAAGAAAGAAAAATCTGTCTGCCAGTCTGCCTGCCTGTTTGCCTGCCTAGGGTATGATAGGTATCTTCAAGGTCAGTGACACATCACTGAACCCAACTGGACAAAGAGAATAAGACCATGGGACTTACCAAAGAATATCTGTCTCCTGGAGGCTGTCTGGGTGAAGTGGGCAGGTGGCAGGCCCAGCACCTTCAACAAGTACAGTGTGGCTGTGTCACTATTGCGGAGTCACAAGTTCAAAACCTGTCAAGATCTAGGTGCGACTTTAGCCAGATTTTGTCTTTCACTTATAAGGACCAAGAGATTTAATTAACAGCATTAAGTGGCAGGTCAGGCCCAGAGAAACTAGGTTTTATAAATCCTATTCCAGGCTACCTCGGTATCCTAAGAATGAGCACTGGCCATGCTAAGCAGGTAAGACACTGTGGAAGTATCCAGACCCCTGTCTGCCCATGCGGACCACAGAGAGAGAATGAGGAGTGGCTTCTCCCAGCATGGAGCCACTGGGGTGGGGTGGGGGAGGGGGGGGAGGATATCAGCATCAGAGCCTTAGAAGACAAAAGAACTTTCTTGGAGAGAAGAATTATCCCTGACTGGTCACTGCTTTCTCTGAAGCCTAACAGTGTTTAAGACAAAGCCAGTTCTCCCTCAGCCCTGGTTGGCAGACATAGGCTTGGCATAGCCCTGCCTTCCAGTTCTGCAACCCTTCAGAGTTTCTAGTAGGGGGGACAGCGCACGCCCCCCCCCCCCAGTCTCCCAGGTGCTAGAATCGGGCACGGTTCAGGGGCACTTCAGACTTAGCAACACCCACCCTGACCCTCATTTTCAGCAGTTCACAGCAAACAATGTGGTATGCCATAAAGATATACCCAAGGCTGGACCCCTGGTTTGCAAACACCAAGACTTGTGTTAAGTCCATCATAAATTCCATTTCCAGCTATTTTGCTTATCTGCCTTTTCAAGGAGAAAGAAGAACAAAGCAAAGGGTGCAGTTGTTTAAAAAGAACACAGCCCCCTGAGTTTCAGTTAGATTTGGAGAGTAACAGATCATACTGGCTTTAATATCATCATCATCATCATCATCATCATCATCATCATCATGTCAGTGCATTTAAAAGACTATCATTATAATTATATTTTAAAATGTCAATATTTACAGTGAGAGGAAAGAGCATCATGGGTAACTATTTTAATCATGATGAAAAAGTTAGCTCTCAGCTCAGCAAATAACATTTCAAAACTACTTTCAGAAGTGGAGGCATGTGCATGGCACTGCCCTTGCTGGGTCTGATGAACCCCAGAGTCTGAGGATAGATGTTATCCCAGGAAGTCAGCCATGCTGGTGGCCAGCTCTCCCCCCTCACCTCCATGATGCAAGCCAGCTGCTCCACCTCGTTCTCCCCAGGGAACAGTGGGTATCCGGTGTACAGCTCTGCCATGATGCAGCCCAGGCTCCACATGTCAATGGCCATGTTATAGGGGTGCCCCAGAATCACCTCGGGGGATCGGTAGAACCGGCTTTGGATGTATGTATACACTATGGGGGAAAAGGGAGAGAAAGCAGATGCCTCTGTGGTAACAAATGCAGAGCTCCACCCTCATAAAGGCCCCTCCCTCTCTGTGGGCTTCTCAGGAAGAAGTGTGGGTTCCATTGTGCCATCTACCCATAGACTAATCCTTCCAGTTGCTGACAGTTATCGCCATTCTATGGATAAGGAATGCCAGAGGAGTAAATTCCAAGGAAATACATTTAATTCGCCTTTTTAAAGAATAAAACAAAATAATAAAAAGAAAGAAGAAAACAACAACCCTATCCCACCCCTAAGGGGGGAGGTGTATTTAATTTTAAATAGCTGTTTTAAAATTAAAACAGGAATTTAGCTGGGTAGTGGTACACACCTATGAGTCCAGCAGCTGAGAGAGAGAGGCAGGAGGATCACTGGTTCCAGGCCAGCCTGAGATACATAGCCAGATATGATCTCACTTTTGTGAGACAGCACAGGAGGTTTGGGTTCTTTTTATTTCCCCCAGACTAATAAATGACATATAACCGGGACATATTCTCTAAGTCAGACTTGTAAAAGGCAAAGGGGCAGATAACCAATCAAATTAAGTTCAGTGAAAGTTGATATGAATATGCTCTAGGGTTTCTTTCTAGGTTCTAGCTGGAAAAAAAAAAAGTGCAAGGTCCAGAGAATGAATCAAAGGCAGTGAAACCTAAACTGTAGAGTGATTATATTCTAAATGGAAACTCCTGAGCTGCACATAAGGTGAGCACCTGGGAACTATAATGTTCCAGAGCCCTGGAGTGATTGATTCTAAACAATCTAGTCAAAGTCTAGTCAGTTTGGGGACCTAGTGCTCAAGTGTCATTCCATAGCTTCTGACTATGAGAAGTTCAGAGAGTTTATGTGCTCTTTGGATACAACCCTTTCCTTTTTCAGGTGAATATCTCAGACACATGAAGCGCCTAGCTCAAAGGCTATCAGTTGTGATGGCTGAGCCCAGGCTAATGACCCAGGTAGCCTGGTGTGCAAAGAGACAGAACTTAAAATAGCAGAACTCAGACAGGGAGGCAGGGGTCCTACCTTTCTGGTGTTCATAACAACTTGACCCAAAGTCAATAACTTTAACAGTGACTTGGCCCCGCTGGTATAGCACAATATTTTCCTGGAAAGAAGAAGTATGTTTATTTAAGTTTTTATTAAAGTTTATTTAAATTAATGGTACCTGGGTTTTCTCCCCAGAGAAACTTTTGGTTTTTTTTTTTTACCTCTTTGTCACTCCTGCATATGGATGGCCCTGTTCAAATACAACCACCTCAAAAGTCTTCTTCCCATAATTTCTCCACATCTCATTGTCCTTCCTCTCTTGGGACTCTCCAATGTCTTGTGGTCTTTATCTGATTTTGACTCAGTATTTACTGGTTTGCATTCCTTCATTTGCATATATTGTGTCTCTTCCCCCATTGGTTGTGTAAAAAAAAAAATACTCCTGATGAGTGTAGGTTTATTTACATGCTCCTTAGTACCTGGTCCTATGCTTGGCTTGTACAAGGTCTTACAAGTGCTGTTGGCTGAATATATGTAATATTTATAAGAAATGCTATTGCTGGGTGGGTAGGGGAATACCCTCATAGAAGCAGGAGGAGGAAGGATAGCATAGGGAGTTTCAGGGGTTGGGGACTGGGAGAGAGGATAACATTTGAAATGTAAATAAAGAAAATATCCAATAAAAAAAAAGAAATGCTACTGCTAATACTCTCTTATGATAGTATAGAACCCATGAATGAATAGGTAAATAGATAACAGAGATAAAAATAGGTAGGTAGGTAGACAGACAGACAGATAGACAGACAGACCTGAGTTTGAGGGTGCCAGATATTAAGTCATGGTCAAGGCAGAGCTCTGAGCTCTTGTCTCAGCATGACACTGTGCTGGCAAAGGCTAAAAGAATAATGTTCTAACTGTGTCTCTAGGGTCTCCTTTCAGAACGTTGCCTATGGTGCTCTTAACAAAGGCACAGCAAAGACAAACGCGCAGCAAAGCCAATCTGAAGCCTCTAGCACCTCAAACGAAGTACTTTTTAGAATTGCCGTTAACCCAGGGAAGACAGGCAATAGAAACCTTAAAAGAACAAGAATTTCTGTGTCTCCAGCCCAATGGAGAGACTCCATCACTGGATGGGGCTGGCCCTAGGCTATGCCTTGAATCTCACATATCCCCACTAACTTGTGTGCTGCAAGCTTAGTTGCTGGCCTGCATCTAGGGGAGGCAGAGGGAACTTTAGGAGGTGGGGTCTAATTAGAGGAGGTTAGTTCATGGTGGGCAAGGCAGGGGCTGGCAGAGAAGGGGAACTTCGTGAACTGGCACTTTCCTCAATTCTTGTCCTTCCTGGCCACCATGAAATGAATAGGTTTACTCTCCAGGTGCCCTCTATCCCTGTATTCTGTATTTGCCACAGTTCCAAAGATGATGGTGCCAACCAACCTTGGGTTGAAGCCATCAGCCAAAACAGACCTTTCCTTCTCCTTAGAAGCTGATTTGCATAAGTATTTTGTCACAGCAATGGAAGACTGACAGACACAGCCACCCCCTCTCCACTCTTACTGGGAAAGGGTTCTCTTAGAAAGGAGCAAAGCTATGGGAACTCAGGACTTGTGTACCATAAACGTTAAAGGCACAAGAACAATACCCTTTTAATACATAGTAACGAAACACCTCTCTAGTCTGTTAAACACTTGAGTCATGTCTCAAAGAAATCTGTTATCTGATAATTTGGCTGGGGAAAACCTTGTGAATTCAGTCCCCTAAATCTAAAGACCATAGGTATTATGGGACCTTTTGGAGCTGGAAAACTGAGGACTTGGACCTCAGTGTGGTGAATAAATCAATCTATTTGAAAATCTTTGATCACAAAAACATAATCCCAGAATTTAAGAGTTTTCAAGAAGAAATTAGCCACATTTGGGATAAAGAAGGGAGAGAGAGACCAAAGAGGAATAGTTGCCTATCTGTGTGTTAGGCTGGGGTTTGAAACAGCTCTTTATACTTTGTTTCAAGCTGCTGCTTTGAATTGATAGCCTTCTCCCATTCCACAATCATTTGCTGCTTTCTATTTCTGGTATCAGGTTCTGTGTTATGTCCTGGGGACATAATGGGGAGAAGTGGTCCCTGTTCTGGGGAAGAAATTGTAGTCTAGTGGGTGGCAGAGATCTAAGGAACAATTTATAGCCAAGCACAGTGGTGCATGCTGGTAGTTCCAGCAACTGAGCAAGAGGAAACAAGAGGATCAGGAGTTCATACCTCAGCTAGGTATGGTGCTCCAGCATGAGTTAAATGAAACCCTGGCTCAAAAACAAAACAACAAAACAAACCAAAAAAAAAAAAAAAAAACAAAGAAGCAATGACTAAATAAAACAACTAGTGCAGCTGTAGAACTGTGTGTATAATGCCAGCAAGGCTGAGAATTGAATGGAGACCATCTGGTTGTTTGTGTGCCACGCCCAGAAGTCCACCAGTGTTGAATATGCAAAGTGTGATTTCAATATGAATGTGCTTACCTTTTTCTTGATGGGTCTTTCCAATACGACTGTGCATGACTTACTCCAATAAGACTTTATTGGCGTTGTGGAGGCACAGTTCGAGAGTGAGCGCCAGTTCTTTCATTAATTATACAGCAATAAATATTGGGGGAAAGGGAATCTAAGGCAGGGTGTCCTGTATCCCAGGCTGGTCTTGAACTCTCTTGTGTAGCTGAGGCTGATTTTTGAACTCCTCATCTCCCACCAAACCTAACTAACAAGAACACTGTTAAGGGCTGCCATAACTGATAATTGGAAGTAACAACTGAGTAGATCTAGACTCCCAGGGCATTTTGTAAGTGTGCCTGGATGCTCAAGACACGAGACACACCACCACTTCTGCAGGAAAGCTCTCAAGCCTTCCTATTCCTAGATACCTCAATATGTCACCTCCCTCTTTATGTCCCCAGTATTTATACCTTGGTCGTCACTGCATCTCCACCTATAAATGAACACTGCCAGGCATCCACCCTGGAAAGCAGTGGTGGCAGCCAGCCCCGCCAGGTGGGCAGAGTTTGTACTCACCGGCTTGAGGTCACAGTGGATGATTTTCTCTACATAAAGCATTTGTAAGCATTTCAAAATGGAAAAGGTGAAGCGCCGAACGATGGACAGATTGAAGCCTTGAAAGCTGTTGTTCTTCATCAACTCATACAGGTTGATTCTGGAACAAAGAGGGAGAGAAAGGGTGATGGAGATGGCTGTTGAAACATCATATTCGGCTTGGACACATGGATAACCCAGGTCGATGGGTTTCCCCCTAATATCAAACAAATTGCAAGCCCAAGAGGCGAAGCTGCACACAATTTCTCCAGCTCTTGGATATGACCCAGGCAAGCCTCAACCTGTAGGCTTTGACAAGTACTTCGGAGTCAGGACAGGTATGGAAAATGAAGACAATGGAAGTTCAGGCAAGCCAGGGAGCCCGCACTCTGCCAAAGGTTAAGTGTGGCTACTTGGTCCCTTCACTGTGCTCTTAAAAGGGTGAAAGCTGCCCCTCCCTGTACCATCCTCTTGGTTCTCTATAGGAGCAGAAGTCTGCAATGTCCCATAAAGCCATGATGCATTGTATGAAGTCTGCTGACGTAATTACAAGTCTCGAAAATGGATGCTAAGCGTTTTAAAAAGGAACACACGTTTGTGAGCTGATGGCTTTTGTTTTCCGTGCAGCCTTCAAGATGGGGACAGAAAGGAAAGAACACGTGTCAATACCTGGCCACTTCCTTCCCCTCTTTCCTTTTGGAGGGTATCTGTCTGTGCCAACATTTCAGAAACCATGCATTCTTGGCAGTACAGTACAGAGAGGAAAGCCAAGTCTAGACAGTATGACCTTTGGCCCTCAGTGACTTCCCCAACTTAGCTGGGCTTTTCATAGCTCTTTTGAGTACAGTGACATCCTTCCTGGGCACTTTGATAATTGGGTAAGAGAGGCAGTCTGTCCCATCTATTTTACCACAGAAAAGATAATTTGTGTGTGCACACTGGAGAGTAAACTACATTTCACATATTGAGACGGTGGACAGCATGTTCACTTGCCTTGTGAATGGAGCAGGTTTCCTAACAGTGTCAAGAAAACATCAAGCTACTAATTCAGTGACCCAGGAACACATGACCACAGAGGGCTCCATTCATCATACTCAGTCATTTGCTGCCAATCTACATAAATCAGGTTCTTGTTTTCTTACATAAAAAAAAAATCTGTTCAAAATCAAAGTCCTTAGAGCATTCTAGGTTGCCAATTGCTTGTGGTTCTGTGTTCAAACATCTGCTCTGCAAGACTGGAAACCAAGACATGGGGACACACGAGCAAAGCAATGTCCTTTCAGTATGTTTCCATTTTGATCATGAGGACAATGGCTACGCTATGTCACCTATTCCAATACTCAACACCTGGAAGGCCCAACAGATGCATTTAAGCAACCAGGCTTTACTGAGGCATGGGGTAAGATGTCAGCTTTCAGTCTCATCCTTACTATCTGAATGGCTACTATGCCCACTTCAGTCATTAAGTACTACAGCCAGAAAAACCTTGTATTCTGACCTCAGAGTTTCTCTTCTGTCACTTATGCAACCATTTATAATATAAAAAGAAGAAGCATCTGACCCCAGGAGTTCAAAGGTGATACAGAGGTGATTCCGGAAGTAGAAGAAATCTTTCATGTGGACCACATTGTGGGTGTTGTCTTTGTCCTTCCTTCTGAGGGCTTCCAGGATCTTCAGCTCCACCAGAGCCTGATGGTGAAATCTGAGATGATTGGGGAGTGAGCAAGGTGGTGGGCAATGAGGACAGAAATGGCACAGAATGTACATCATGTCACAATGTTGCAGACAGTCCTGAATCCCACCCCAGGGTCCCAAGAATATCTAGGATGTCAGGAGTGCATCCTAAACTCCAGGATTGCTTCTTCTTACCCCTTGTGATATCAGACAGGCAGAGAGAGAAAAACAAGAAAAGCCAAAGAGATTTGAGAAGAGCAGTGGCAGAGAGCTGGCTTCTGGAGAGAGCTGGAGCCACAGTTCCATTCCCAGGCCCTATGTTGCCTATCAACTCACACCTCTTTTTGTTCCTGATGATTTTCAGGGCCACCAACTCATTGTTTTTGTGATCCAAGCACTTGGCCACCTGTCCAAAGGACCCTTTCCCGATCATCTCCAGAACCTCATATCGGTAGGCAATGTGGTCATGCAGGACCTGCAGAAGTCAGGCCAGCAGTGAGGGACAGAATGGTGAGCTCTTGGATTCACCCTCCCCCAGGGCCCCTAGATCCCACTACCCAGGTCCTGGCCCACTCTTGGGAGGAGAGTGGTTCTGAGCTCCTGCTCTTAACTAACCACCATAAATGGTTAGGATGTTTGGGTCCCAGACCACAATATAGTACCAGGAAGTGTCCCACAAGGCTGAAGTCATGTCTCAGTGTAAAGAGCATGGGGTGTTCTTTGAGGGACACTTGTGTTTCTGTATGATTAGGACCTACAGCAGAAAAAAAGATCAGCTCCACTCTGACCCTTGCTATGCCTTAAGTATAGATGAGGAAATTTGCTGTCTGCTTTGCCAAGAAGAAAAAGTATCTTCACAAAGATAGAATCACCCTCCAAGTCTCTATAGGAAAGCAGAAAGCAGGCATTCAGTCAAAGCCAGATGAAGTGGTTGGTTGAAGACTTGAGCTCAAGGGCTTCAGACAAGCCTTTATCTCACTCTGAGATAAAGTGCCCTAATCTATAAAGGCACCGGATGCAGAATAGATGGTGTCTGAGGTCCTCCAGCTGTGTGAATCTCTGATTTCTAGTGTGGAACTTATGAGTCTGGGTGGACAGAGGATGAGTGTTCCCATGGATTTCATGATGTGCTTTGTGAATGCATACATGGTGGTGGTTCTATTTATACAGAAGGAATCAGCACCATGAATTTAAGTATGTACAATTTCATCAACACGGGAAGGGGTTCATTTTCTGGTAAAGGTCTGTGATGAAACACATGCTCATATAAATGTGTGTATGTGTTATCCTGACTTTCTTATCTGCTCCATGACACTGGTTTTTTGGTTCATTATTGCTTCCAAGTCTACTGTGACATTAATTGTAGTTACCTGAATAACCATAGTACACTTGTGGGTGATCAATTGTCCTCCATATATTTGCAGAGTCTAGAAGATTCCCAAGCTTGTGACAGAGGGGCAATAATTAGGTATATAAGTAAAAAATGTTGGCAAAATAAATGTAAGACTGTAGCTGTGTAGCTTATTTGGGTATTTGAGTGTGTGTGTGTGTGTGTGTGTGTGTGTGAGTGTGTGTGTGTGTGTGAATGAAATAAAGATACAGGTTGGAGCCTATAGAGAGCACCCATTAATAACCCCATCCTCACTACCACATCAAAAAAATCTCTAAGACTTGACTGAGATCCAGTGCATTCTCATAAGGTCATGGCTAATTCCCTCACAGGGAGCTTGAAAGATTGGGGAAGAAGTGGGTGATGGTGTCTGGGGAAAGTTGTATCCATGATTTGTAGGCAAGGACTCATTAATCCCTGTACCTTTGTGTATATGCAGATTACTTTAGGGCTGGTGGGTGAGGAATGAGGACCCATGATTTTATCAAACTTCCAACAGAAGTCATAAAATTGTTGAGAAGCTGGCCTGTCATGGAGTCTGTACCAGAAACTCCATGACTGTTCCTCTAAGTGTGGTCTGGCTGATGGCTTGAGTATCACCTATAATTGTGAAATCCCTTATCCATCATATCTTGTTGGGTAACAACCTTTAACAAGATCCCCGGTTGGTCTGTGTACACAGTAGCTTGAGAAGCAGGGCTCACATGCCACTAAGAAAATTTACTACTTCTAAGAAGCCATCAAAGACTATCTTCTAAAACCAAGTTACAATGAGAAGTTAACCACAGCATGGTGGATGAAACATCACCTTCACACACTATCAAAAGTAGGGACCACTGCTCTGATTCTATGTTCGGGCTGGGAGAAGGCTTCCTCCCTTGGACCACAGAGGAACAACAGAGAGATAGAAGAGGAGCTGTTGGGTTCAGTATTTAGAAAACAAAATGAAGTATTTTGCACCTGAGACCACAATGACAAAGGCAGTTGTTTGTTTGGTTTGTTTTGTTTCTGATGTGAAAATGACTTATACTATAAAATAGGAAGAGAGTCCACTGATGGGGTTTGTATGAGAGAGAATGAGAAAGAAAACACTAGAGTGACTTCTTACACCTTTCTTAGTGGGGTCCAGGGTTATTGTGAGGAGCCTGTGGTAGTTCCTACCGCATACAAATATAAACCTGTTGCTCCAGCATTCCAATAATGGAGGGTGTGTACAATGAACCACATATTTTCCTGTGTGTGTGTGTGTATGTGTGTTTTAAATATGGCATCTCTTTTAGGACCCATTAGAATCCTTTGGGAAGACTATCCCACAGTGCATCAGAACAAAATACTGCAAAATATCCCCTTTCTGATTTCCTCCTGGTACAATCTCCCCACCCCCACCTCCGCAACAGCACTCCCCCATCCCCATCCCCGTGGCGTTCCCATAACCCCATCCCAGAACTCAGCACCTTCACATAGGAACCATGCTCGTCATCAAAGCTTGTCTTGCTGAACTTCTCCGGAATCACGTTGAGCTTCTTGGCTTCAAGGCCCAGGAACCACAGCTGTGAGTAGCCCAGGATTTCACTTTGTTCATAAGGGGACAGCTGATTCTTATAGAACTTGAGGGCCTCTGTAGTGAAAAGCATCACCAGCTCAGTTTAGTCACATGGGTATTTGCCCTGGCAAAGATTCTTTCCAGTTCAAGGGACATCTTCCCATCAAGGACCACCCACCAGATGGCTCACCCATAGAAATGTTAACAAAGATAAATGCCAAGAAAGGTTTAGCTACCAAAGACTATGAGCTGCCACAGCTTGGGTAACACTGAAACAACTGCCAGCAGCTCAAGGCACAGGGAAGAACCTGCCTGTGCTAGATGGTCAGGTCATAGAAGGTGTGTGTGTGTGTGTGTGTGTGTGTTAGGGAAGGGATATTGTGGATGATAGTTAACTTAAATAATTTGTAGAAAAAATGTTATATGGTTATGTGTATTTTGCTTGCATCTATGTCTGTATACCACATGTGTGCCTGGGGCCTGAAGAGGTCAGAAGAGGCCATCAGATCCCCTGGAACTGGAGTAAAGGATGGTTGTAAACTGCCATGTCAGTGGGTGCTGGGAATCAAACCTGGGTCCTCTGGGATATCAGCCAGGCATATAATCTCAGAGCAGTCTGTCCAGCACCAGTGACGTCAACTTTAATATATGGGGGTTTCTCAGGAAAGAGGGTTGGGGAGGGGCACCCAGTTGTTCTGCAAACGGTTTGCTGAAGACTTACAGAAGGAAGTACTGGGAAGGGGAAAATATGGCACATGAGAAACTCTGCCTTCCTACGTGTAACACAAGGCAGTCACCGAGAGGCTAAATCAGGACGTTCTCTGCCCAGCGGCAGAATCAAGGCTTGAGGTGTTTGTTCTCTTGCTTTGAGGTTGTTTTGTTTTGTTTTGTTTTTGTTTTGTTTTTGAGACAGGGTTTCTCTGTATAGCCCTGGCTGTCCTAGAACTCACTTTGTAGACCAGGCTGGCCTCGAACTCAGAAATCCTTCTGCCTCTGCCTCCCAAGTGCTGGGATTAAAGGCGTGAGCCACTACCGCCCAGCATCTTGCTTTGAGTCTTAAGAAGGAAGGAAGCTGCAAGTCTCTGCACCTTGGGAGAAGTCTGTCTTCTGGTCTTTCTGGCTCCACCAGGCACAACTGCAGAAGCTATAGCTGGCAGGCATCATGGACAGTATCCCCTCCTTACGCGGAGCACTTCCTGGAAGCCAGTATTCTACTAGCAGCCTTTGGATGACAATATAGAACTCTCAGCTCTGGCTGAACCATGCCTGCCTGGATGCTGCCATGTTCCTGCCTTGATGATACAGGACTAAACCTCTGAACCAGTATGTCAGCCCCAATTAAATGTTGTTCCTATAAGAATTGCCTTTCCGGGCAGTGGTGGCGCATGCCCTTGATCCCAGCACTTGGGAGGCAGAGGCAGGTAGATTTCTGAGTTTGAGGCCAGCCTGGTCTCCAGAGTGAGTTCCAGGACAGCCAGGGTTACACAGAGAAACCCTGTCTCGAAACAAACAAACAAACAAACAAACAAACAAAGAGAAATTACCTTGGTTATGGTGTTTGTTCATAGCAATAAAGCCCTAACTAAGACAACCTCCTTCCTTAAAGCCATCTAGAGTCCTCTACCTGGCCCTGGCTGAGGAAGAGGAAGCTTCAAAACACCTGACTGTGACAGTTCAGTGATTTCACCCTTAATTCTAACTCTCACTCCCCCAACTCTCACTCCAGTCCATACAACATAGTGAGACAGTGCCTTCTGTCTACACTGAAGCAGCTGACCTTGACCCTGTGCAGTTCATGGGGAACAATGGACCACAGAGAGCTAGCTAGCATTCACTCCCTCTTAGCCCAGCACTTAGCCAGACCAGTGAGAGGCCACAGGATTACCTTTGTTCATTTCAGTTCTTTGTCGTAATTGATGACTCCAGCTCAGCTCTCAACGGTTTGGCCATCTATAACCTACCTCCCCTGCTACCACTCGACCTTGCTACTGCTCCCAAATCTTACCTGCTGCTGTAAGAGGGATTTTGTGCCTCTTTTGTGGTTCTGGGTGTGGCTTGGTGTCTTGGGCTTTGGCGTTAATGTTGAAAGGTATTTCTGAAGTCTTGAGTTCAGAGGATAGCACTTGATTATGAGCTTGATTTTCCTGTCCAGGGAAATAAGTTATAATAAAGGATTGATTCTCTTGGGGGGGGGGGTCATAGGTCATCGAGTTGACCCAGTAGACCCACCTCTAGCCAGGATCTTTTCCTACCACTCCCAGGAGAAAATAGCTATGAGTTAAGAGAAAGTAAGATGCCCACCCTTTCTCTCAGAGAGAGTATCCAACACTCATCTGATGCCCTGGAAGACAGACCCACACTGCAGTGCATGCAGTTGACAACCCAGTGGCATGTCACTGCACAGAGAGATGCGACAATGTCACTGCACAGAGAGATGCGACAGTTTTTACTGCTACTCTTTTTTTGTTTTGTTTTTTGTTTTTCGAGACAGGGTTTCTCTGTATAGCCCTGGCTGTCCTGGAACTCACTCTGTAGACCAGGCTGGCCTCGAACTCAGAAATCTTCCTGCCTCTGCCTCCCAAGTGCTGGGATTAAAGGCGTGCACCACCACACCCGGCTTTACTGCTACTCTTGAGGAGGCCATGAGGTGGTTCCTTTTCATTGTCAGCTTGATTGGGTTTCCAGTAACCATGGAAACATGTCTCTAGATTTGTCTATGAGAGGTTCCCATAACTGAAGAATGAAAAGCCACCTTGAGTGTGGGAAGCGCCATTAATGGTGGATTCGAGGTTGTCTCAGACTGAACAGAAAGAGAGACTGAGCTGACAAGCAGCGTTTGTCTCTCTCCTTCTTGCCCAAAGATGCAGCTGCCCCGTGCTCCTTCTGCCATGGCCTTCGAGACCATGAAGAACTTCATTGTGTTAAACTGTAAGTCCAACATAAACCCTCCTCCTTCCTTTCACACATTTTGACACAGCGATGAAAAAACAGCCAATGCAGGCCAATTCCAAATAAGCTAAATAACTTACTAGATCCCAGAAGCTTCAGCTGTGAGCCTAGCATCTGCTCAGGTTGGTACTAGCCTAGCATCTGCTCAGGTTGGTACTAGCCTAGCATCTGCTCAGGTTGGTACTAGCCTAGCATCTGCTCAGGTTGGTACTAGCCTAGCATCTGCTCAGGTTGGTACTAGCTCAGTATCTCATTTGGGCTTTCCACAGGGAAGGTAGTACAGGAGCTGGAGAAGAGGCTGGGAGTACAGACTGCTCTTGCTCTCGCAGAGGACCCAAGTGTCATTACCAGCACCCACACCAGGTGACACACAACTGCCTGAGACCCCAGCTACAGGGCCTCTGACATGCTAGTTCATATTCCTAGAACACCTATGACTCATAGGCACATACCCACACACATTGCCCATCATTACAGTATTTTTTTAGTAGAGTATATTGGAAGAAAATCTTTTGACTGGCTCTACCATTTATACAGTGTGAACTTCATTATTTTTTTTCCTTTCTTTGATGAATGCTGTACTGGCTAGTTTTGTGTCAACTTGACACAGCTGGAGTTATCACAGAGAAAGGAGCTTCAGTTGAGGAAATGCCTCCATGAGATCCAACTGTAAGGCATTTTCTCAATTAGTGATCAAGGGGGAAAGGCCCCTTGTGGGTGAGACCAGCCCTGGGCTGGTAGTCTTGGTTCTATAAGAGAGCAGGCTGAGCAAGCCAGAGCAAGCAAGCCAGTAAAGAACATCCCTCCATGGCTTCTGCATCAGCTCCTGCTTTCTGACCTGCTTGAGTTTCAGTCCTGACTTCCTTTGGTGATGAACAGCAATGTGGAAGAGCAAGCTGAATAAACCCTTTCCTCCCCATCCTGCTTCTTGGTCATGATGTTTGTGCAGGAATAGAAACCCTGACTAAGCAAAAGCTCATGATGCCACAAAGAATCCATTTTATAGGGAAAGGAAAGCCAAGGCACATTCAATTCAAGTGTTCACTCTTTGTAAGGCATGAGAAGAGAACTAGAACCCATCTTCCCAAGAGCTGGCACTACAGTGAGCTCAGGCCTTGAATCTGCTTGCCCAAGGGCATGCCCATTGTCTTACTCACCTGATACTGAATGAGCCCCTTTGATAGGACTTTGTTGCCAATTTGGGGGAAGTTAACTGTGTTCCTCTTCCCCTTTGTGTCCACAAAAGGGAATGCTGTGTTGTTGGTAGTTGGAATCTACAGAAGGGGAAAGTGAACAGCTTATAGACATCCCAGGAAGGAAGTATATTCTGGGTTATTACCTGACCTAGGTTCATGAGGACAAGAAGATTCCAGAGATTGGAGTCTTCAGTCTACCAGGTAGGCTGTGGGTTGGAATCCTACTACTAGTAGTAGTAGTACTAATTAACTATAAACCTCCAGTAGGTCCCATTGACTGACTTTCTTTCTCTTTTTCTTTCTTTCTCTTTCTTTCTTTCTTTCTTTCTTTCTTTCTTTCTTTCTTTCTTTCTTTCTTTCCTTCTTTCTTTCTTTCTTTCTTTCTTTTCCGAGACTGGCTGTGTAGCCCTGGTTTCTCTGTGTGGCCCTGGCTGTCCTGGAACTCACTCTGTAGACCAGGCTGGCCTCATACTCAGAAATCCACCTGCCTCTGCCTCCCGAGTGCTGGGATCAAAGGTGTGCACCACCACGCCCGGCTCCCATTGACTTTCTAAGCTTCGTTTATTTCATTGCTACCATGGTGACAAAATGAGGCAGGAGCTACCTCTTTAAGCATTTTATGAGAAAATATATGTAAAATGTTCCAAAAGTGCTAGCCAGTATTAGCACCATTGTAATACTGGAGACCCAAAAACCCCATCTCCTGCCAGGATGCCCCCCCTACCCCCAGTTAAGAAATAGTATGCTTCAATGTGTCTCCCAAATTAAGCGTTTGTCTGACTTTCATACAATGCACTGAAAATGTGGAGAAGTTCCTCCACATTCCTGCACGTATGTATGCAACATAAACCCCAACCTTCTCTATGGATACATTATAATTTGATCCCTATTATCTTGCATTGGTTGGTTTAAGTGTTGATTGGTAGAGAGTTCATCTGTCAATACACAGCCATAATTATAGTATGATTGTTGTTAAACAAAATGGCCTGCTAAACTATCCCAACCATCTGATAACCTTCACCCTTTCTTAGAGAAAGGATACTAGCCATCACCCCCCTACCTTTTGTGGACATCTGTTCACTCTCAGCTTCTTGTTCTTGGAGGGTGGCTTCTGGAGGTGACCCAAAGGCTTACTTTCAACCTGGTGTAAGGTGGAAGAGAACTGAAATAGAACTTGGCTGCTTTCATCCCAAGCCATGTGAACTTTTTTTTTTTTCCATTATGATAAAGTAGCCTTGAAACTAATTCTCCTAACTTGAAAGTTACAACAAATCCAGAGAAGCTAAAGAAGTACTCAGTGAATGTATGAATGAAGGACTCAGTGAATATATGAATCATGTACTCAGTGAATGTATGAATGAAGTACTCAGTGAATGCATGAATGAAGTACTCAGTGAATGCATGAATGAAGTACTCAGTGAATGTATGATTGAAGTACTCAATGAATGCATGAATTAATTGCTACCCAAACGAATGCTCTTTCCAGAAGGGTTGATCACAGATTGACTTAGTCTATGATTAAAAAAGAAAAAAACAAAAGAAAAGAAAGAAAATTGAGTAAGACCAAGTGGGGAGATATTTGCCTGTAGTTCCAACATGTGGATAACTGAGACAGGAGTGCTGTGAGTTCGGGGACAGCCTAACTATAAAGCAAGATCTTATCTCAAAAACAAAGCAATCAGTATAGCTTTTTCTCAACAAAATATTATCTAGAATCCTGGACACGGAGGGAATAAAATCCAAGCTGTTCTTGCTCATTAGACAATAAAACGCTTATAATCTTGCACAGAACTTTAGCATCGATGTGCTGAGAGATACCTTAGTGGAACCTGCTAGAATCCAAGTGACCAGCCTTAATGCCCATGATCTGATTAGAAGAGAGTTCACATTTATAAAGGGATGGGGGAAAAATATCAAACCCTGGCTTAGCAGGCATCAAGGATGGGGCATGCCCACCATGGAAGAACTTGGGACTCACTGTATGCTACTGTGTAGATAAAGTGTCTGCGCATCCATTCCATGATCCCATTATAAGTAGAACAGTGAACCTGAATTCTGTGGTTGTTATTATTAGAGATAGGATTAAAATTTAAGTAAAAATAAGATAGAGACAGAACCACCTCTCTAAAATTTGGCAATTGGGTACAATACTTGAATTTATTATCCTCTGGCTAGGCCCTCCTCAGAGCTGTACTGATGGGGACTGTTTCAATAGTCACCTGTGATCTAGACTTCAGAAGAGGACTGAAGGAAAGGAGCTACATGGGGAATCGTGTGGTCTTAGACAACATTGGTTAATTTGCTAATGTGAGAGAAATTCAGGTAAATGTGTTTGGGGGTATTAAAACACATACATGGTCATCAATATCAACAAGCTGGCCTTTATAAGGTGACAGAGAGACTGGCAAGTTAACAATAATTATATTAACAATATGCATCTCAGACTATCAAAGGGCATGACAGTGAATGCCCTCACAAAGGGCAATGTCAGTGTAAGAACTCCAAGCCTGGGAGCAGAGAAAGTTGCAAGCCATGGTGGTTGAGAGGGAGGAAAGAGTGCTATCGGATGAAGCCATCATTTATGGTATGTACCAGGGGTCTCTACTGCCCATACTGTGTTGTCTGTAGTCTGAGGCTGATTGTGCAAAGCACCTATGGGCAACGATGACCCACTGACAGTTTATATTGTATGTGCAG
This sequence comes from Mus minutoides, assembly GCA_902729485.2. NCBI lineage: Eukaryota > Metazoa > Chordata > Mammalia > Rodentia > Muridae > Mus > Mus minutoides. The sequence goes on from LR750275.1 coordinate 448,273, forward strand.
AGTTTCAGAGTGCTCTCTTTAGTAGTGATATGGAATAAAACAATGCTCACAGACACAAAGGCTTGGAAATCACCTCCCTCTCCCACCCCTCCCTCTTTTGTATTTTTACACTAGGACTACAGGCAGACACAACATGTCTGGTGACAGTTCTTAATTCAACAACTCCACTTATCACTGAACCTGGACAGTTATCAGTCATTCCTCATGGAATGTGGAAGGAAACAGTATCAGTAAAATTCTCACAGTGCTGTTGTGAGGACTAAAGAGATGTGTGTAACATGCAGAGACTGGTACCTGGCACACATTGACACTGCCAGCTGTAAATCCTTTCCTTTGCCTGGGAAGAGCCCACAGTGATCTTGCTCATTTTCCATGAAACTGAGAAGGCTATGAACACAGACCAGATGGATGAAGAGGAGGAGGAGGAAGAGGAAGAGGAAGAAGAAGAAGAAGAAGAAGAAGAAGAAGAAGAAGAAGAAGAAGAAGAAGAAGAAGAAGAAGAAGAAGAAGCCACCACGGACTTAATGGATCATGTTTAACACAAGAAAAGAATAAAATAAAACTTCAGAGAGATAAGGTCAGATTCTGCCAAACATATGCACTGTGACTAGAAAGATAGCACGTTTCTTCCCATTGGAATGGAGACTTACAGATCAGTGAGGCTCCATCAGCAAAACCATCATCTAATAGTTGACTAGGACTAGATACAGAAGAACTCATGTTTTACTTAACATATGTACAGACGGCTACACAGAAATACTTCTGTACAGGTATAGATACATAGATTTTCTCTCTCTCTCTCTCTCTCTCTCTCTCTCTCTCTCTCTCACACACACACACACACACACACACACACACACACACACAAACTTCCTCTGCCCCTGAGAGAACTTAAGAGAAGTAAAAGCCCAGTAGAAAGAAGCATGCTTAGAAATCACATACTCATATCTCATACCATCATCCAATAAGAGAAACCAAGGGTCCTTGGACAAATGGCAGATTCTAGGATGGACCAGGGCAAGAAATAATTTGTAGAGAGAGAAAGTAAAGAGTATTCAATAACATTGCAAGGAAAAAAGTAAGCATTCCTGAGTCCAGACTGATCTAAATACAACAATGCTTCCAAGCCTCTCTCATAGACAGTGTGCCTTTGTGCAGCAGTCCAGAATAGAGGGAAAAGGCAGCTCATAGCCAAGGTTAGAGCCACCCGAGGTTTGATGAAGCTATTCCTCCAAATGGTTGCTTCTATGTCTCTGCTCTCTCTCTCTCTCTCTCTCTCTCTCTCTCTCTCTCTCTCTCTCTCTCAGAGAAGGTGGGTCTCAGAAAGTGCTGTGTTGAACCAGATGATAGACTTGCAGACCATTTTTTCCAGCAACTTCCTCAAGAGGCGCAATGTCTCCTCACACCTCATTCTGCCATTGCATCCCCAAGGGACAAGAGGAAGCGGTTGTGTTTTCACACAGCCCTGATGGAAAACAAACTTCTCCTCATAGGCAGTGCACTTTCCAGGGCCCTCCTTGCCTTGTTCTCAGTTAACGAATCTCCACTGAATGTAGTTTAAGGGGCTGAGGGACTAGAAAAAAAGTGGTCCGTGTTAGGAAACCAACTCCGGAAAAGCCCAAACAGGGAAGTGTCCATTCCCCAGAGACCTACTTGCCAGAATGAAGAAGGAGTATAGAAGGATGGAATCCCCAGAACCACACGAAGCACACAGATGGGTGAAATCCTCAGTATGACCCCAGTGTCCCCCACCAACGACATTCTGTCACATTTATCACTGAGTCCCAAGTGAACATGCACACCCTCTCCCACCTCAGATGAAATGCTCTGTACAGTTTACAAGGGCCACAGGGGAACCTATGTCCCATGCCTCCCTCTAAGAGCTGAAGGACAATGGCTGTCTTCTACACTTAGAGATAGTCCTAACAGGATCCCAAGATGCGTCTCCTAGTCTTATTACCTCCGACTGAGCCTTGGACGTCCTCATCTGTGAAGTCTGGAGAAGAAAGCACATAGGCTCTAGGCAGGCGTCAGGTTCCCTGGTCCCCTGCCCCCGGGCTACCTAGCTTGTTCAGAAGGGCACCATCAAACAGCCCTGCCTTAGTCATTCCTCACAGGTTATTTCTCTGTTTCCTCAAATGGCTCCTCCTCCTCCTCCTCTTCACCCTCCTCCTCTTCTACCTCCTCCTCCTTCCTCTTCCTCATCTACCTTCTCCTCCTCCTCTTCCTCCTCTTTCTCCTCCCCTTCCTCCTTCTCCACCCACTCTCTCCTCCCCACCTCATCAGAAAAAAAAAATCCCCAGAGCTTGGATGAGTCTGGCAGGCAGATGAGGCTCAGTTGTCTCCCATCAGCTCGCAGCTTTCTCCCTGCAGGTCCCACAATCCTCTCCCAGAGGCCAGAAAACCCAGAGTTCAAAACAAATGCTTAACATAAGGAGGGGGTGTGATGATGAGCGAGAAGAGAAATCCTTAGGGAATTGATACAGAAGACAATTTAAATGGATGATGAGGCCCATCCAAGCCAGACTGAGAGCTGGGAAAGGGGAAGGCACCTTGACCCTGCAGCCCAGCTGAGGGACTAGCCGCAGACCTCAGCTAATCAAGGTTTCTGTCTGCCTGCCACTTCCAGCTAAGAGTTCATGCTGAAAGCCCCTTGCTGTGCATGGGAAGCCCAGAATGCCTAGGCAGGAAGGAACTGTCTTCTGGGCCCCCCTTCTCTGGCAAGGAGGGACTCTAGAGACCCATTAAAGGAATGAACATGACCGTCCACAGGGGAACAGCAGCTCCTCACGTCATGGAGGCAGTGTCCTCCCAAGGGACCTGCACACTAGCCCTGGAGCCATACATGAGAGACAAGCAGGAAGCTAGGTCTGGAAGCCCAGAGACCTGGAGTCATTTCCTACTTCTCTTAGTGACTGGAATTGGGGAAGGCATATCTCCTTATGACTTCATTACTGGAACTTGGAAGATCATGGTGCAAGGGTCAATCTTATGAATATGTTGCAGAATGGCCTTGTTTTACAAGTGGATAAAGAGAAGCCAAGATAATCCGAATAAGTTGTCTAGGGTAATCCCCAACTGGGCACCCTGCCAAACACACACGCACTGGGGCAAACTTGAGTCTGGAACCTAAGCCCTCAAATACCATTTTACAGAGTCCTGACCTCATCCCAGTCTGCTACAAAACTGAGCAATAAGGATATAAACTACTTCTCCTCTGAAGTTCTCAAATTAAAATTAAGTTCAGGAGGCTGAAGCAGGTAAAAGCACTTTCAGAAAACGCAGGTTTGATTCCCAGCATCCTCAGTGCTGTGAGACAAAAATGGCGCTCTTCTGGCACAGACAGCTAAGGCTGCTTTTTGAAAACAGTGCATTGTAGCCTTAACCTACAATCGGCCACTAAAATGTGCACATGCATGTTTCACAGCAGCACAATTCCTAACTGGTCAGCAATAAAAACAGCCAAGAATCCTTTAGTTGGTGAATGAGCAAGGCTGTTACAGCCATGAAATGCTGTGTTAGTTATCAACAAAGGGAAATGTTATCAAGTCACAAACTGAGAAGCACTTTTACTGACAACCAAAGAATCCGTTTGGAGAGGCTGCAGGCTAGGATCCTAACTATATGATATTCTGGAAAAGGGGAATCAATTGGCATAGGAAGAGTGGTGGCTAGGGATGTCCTAGGAGAGGAGATGCAGATGAATAGGGGGAGAATGGGGAGTTTTCAGGCCAATGAATCTATCCTGTGTGATGCTGCGATCATAAATATATGACATTACGTGCTGTCAAAATTTCTGCACACCACAAAGGGAAAAGTCACACATAAACTATGGCCTTTGGTTGATAATTACTTACCAGAATCGCTTCATCAATTGCTTCAACAACTACACGCTACCATCGATGCCAACAATAGGACCTTGACATGTGATGGGGGAGTTTGACCTTCTTCATTTCCCATACATCCCAAACTGATGTATGCAGTATGTGAAAACACCCAAGTCAAAAACCTTGTAAAGGCCACTTACTACTGGCAAAGGGCTAGAAGACAGCACATGTAAAACACCCTCTACTTGATAAGGAAAAGGTGACATTACAGAAAAACACTTTACGGAATAAAGACACAAGATGACCCTTTGCAGAAGAGGACACAAGAGACCAATGAACAAATGACAGGAAGTTCAGCGTCATTAATACAACCATCTAAGTGCAAGTTGGAAGCAGTCAAAATGCCACTTACAGCTACAAAGTGGGTGGCTGAAACGCCCTCAGGATGAACTGACCCAAGTGGCAAGGAGACAAAACTTGTGTACGTTGCTGGGCAACACACATTGATACCAGAGTTGGGAGACAATTTGCAATATCTGCTTAAGTTCAGAGTCCTCAAATATGATCATCTAGGATGCCCAATCCTAGATAAATAGTCTAGAAACACGACCACGGTTTTGACAGGGGACATCCGTGAGCGTGCTCAGAGCAGCACACACAGGAGAGAGATGGGATCTTAGATGCAAGACTCAAGATAACAATGATCGCAGAGGGAGCGATGAATGTGATGTGGGAAGTGACACTCAGGGGACTTCTCGCTGTGCTGGGTGCACTGGAGGGTCATTATATGTTGTTTTTTTTATCATCTACAAACATTTTAGAATAGACTTTAATAGCCATTATAAGGATAATCAGTTTTGAAAAGCATCCATGAATTACAAAATAAATCTCGAGTCCTGATTTCAGCTTTTATTAGCAGGCCGGCTTTAGAGACCTTGTTTAGTCTCTTGGGGGGCCTCAGTTTCTTCCTCTGTGAAATGGGGAAGATTACCTTAACACAGATGTAAAGAGAAAATAAGAGAAGCCGAAGCCACATTGCCTTCCTAACGTCTCATTATCCTCCCTGTCGAACATGTTTCCCATCCTAGAGGTGAGGCCCTCTCGCTCTGCTGAGTCCCAGCACCCAAGAAAGGTGCTCTCTGAGGCAAGCTTGTATTAACAACCCTTTCACAGCAACCTACAGTCATCTCAGACTTTGTTCTTCACACTGCAAAGTGGGGGAGGGGCAGTGGGAGTGAAGGCAGAAGAAGAAGGAACTGGTACTCACCATGTAGATCTCAGCAGGAAGAGTGGGGCCCTGGGGAGAGGGGGGGAAAACATAAGTGTTCTCCTCCAGGATGCTAAGTGTCTACAGAGGTACCACTGGAGAGTGGACTAGCCCTCGCATTCACCGCCTAGCCACTCTAGTGGATGATTTTATTTTAAATGTTCTGTGACCACGACAAGTTCTTCCCCTGAACCTTTCGTTTGCATTGGACCTCTGCATGGATAACCTAGATACCACTGTGCCACACAACCAAGCTAGACCCAACTGACAGGTGCGACCTTAGCTCTGTGCTCCACTCAGTTTTGATTGGAATTTCCAACCCTTTGCAGCAGAAGGTGGTTGGTTCGGTGTTTTGTTTTGTTTTTGTTTTTATTTCCCTTGGGATTTTTGGATGTGGAATGGTGATGAGACACAGACAGACAGACAGACAGACAGACAGACAGACAGACAAAAGACAAAAATGGAAAGTCTGGGGTACTTCCTTCTACTGTGTGAGATTCAGTTCCTGTCTCTCACAAGCAACTGCTTTCTATTGAACAGAGAGGGAGGGCATATATGTTCAGGATCTGCCGGCCAGAGACTTAATGCTCTCATCAATACCTCATTAACTAATCCATACCACTCTTTAATACTGTCTGTCATGTCACAAGAAACAGTTAACACCATCATCTCATAGGTAGTATACATTTATATATATTTATGTATGTACAGTGTCACTGTCTTCAGACACACCATAAGAGGGTATCATATCCCATTACAGATGGTTGTGATCTACCATGTGATTACTGGGAATTGAACTCAGGACCTCTTCAAGAGCAGTCAGTGCTCTAACTGCTGAGCCATCTCCCCCACCCCTTTTATTGTTTTTGAGATAGGGTTTCATGCAGTCCAGGCTGGCTTTGAACTCTCGCTATAGCTGAGGATGACCTTGAATTTCTGATCCTTCTGTTTTCAACTACCAAGTCTTAGAATTACAGGTGTGAGCCACCACACCTGGCATGTAAATGGATATTTGTGTCTACCTAATAGAAGTGAACTTTAAATTTTAAATTTTAATTTATTTTATTTTAAAAATACTTTATTTTTATTTTATGTATATTGCTATTTTGCCTGAATGTATGTCTGTGTGATGGCATTAGATCACTCAAAACTGTAGTTACAAGCAGGAATGGGCTGCCCTCTGGGTGCTTGAAATTGAACCAGGTCCTTTGGAAGATGGGCCAGTACTCTTAACCACTGAGCTATGTAGGTGCTAGGAATCGAACCCAGGTATTCTGAAAGAGCAGTCAGTACTCTTAATTGCTGAGCCTTCTCTAACTACCATATCTGACGATTTTTTTTAACATATCACATTTTAAATAGTTTTTTATTTTAAGTGTATGTATATGCTGTGCGTATGTACACATGTGTACAGGTACATGTGGAGAGGTATCAGATCCTCTTAGAGCTATAATTATCAGCAGTTGTGAACCACTTAACGTGGATCCTAGGAGCCAAACTCCTGCCCTCCTGAAGGCCAGGAGGTATGCTTGACTCATTTCTCCAGCTCTTTGGTTTGTTTTATTTGTGTGTGTGTGTGTGTGTGTGTGTGTGTGTGTGTGTGCGTGTGCGCTCATGAACACACATGTGGAAGCCAAAATTCAATGTCAGGCATCTCCCTCAGTCTCCTTCCACCTGACTGAAGTGACTGTAGAGGGCAGTGTGAAGAAATTTCTGTTTATTTTTTAGTTTTCAAAAGTTTCTTGGAATAACTGTCGTGTAATTTGCTTCCCTTGACATTTCATTATTTATTTTTATTTCTTTCTTCCTGTTTGTTTGAGGCAAGATTTCATAATAGTGCAGGTTGGCTTAGAACTCACAGCTTGGCTGAGAATGCCCCAGAACTCCCGACTCTCCTGCTTCCACCTCTAAGCAAGCACCACTGTGCCCAGCTCATCACATTGTTTTACTTAAAGGACTTTATAAAGCAACGTTTAAAAGATGCCTCTTAACTCAGAGGCAAAGAACAGTGCGATCAAGACCATAGATTGGACTTCTTCCTTGCTCTCCCCGTCTTTCTCCACCCCCCACCCCTGCCCTTGAGCTGAGTATCCTCCTTTGTCATCAGTTTTCCCATCTGAGAAATTAGGAGAACACTTGCCTCTTGGTCTCATCAACCAAGGCAAACTCAAGAAACTTAAAACACTCCAAGTTGCAAAGCTCCTTATGCTCACCGTTTCTCTGTCACTGGCAGAGAGCCTGGCATAACTTAAAGGGGGAAAGATCTGTTTAGCTCATGAATTCAGAGGTTTTAGTACATGTGGCCCAGGAGACACAGCTGAGCAAGCCACGTGATGGCTGCTGAGAGTGGGCTCAAAGGGAAATGAAGGCATTCTCCATCCCTTCAATTACAGGCTGGCACCTAGCCTGTGGGATGGGGCTGCCTACATTCAGGAAGGGGTTTCCCATTTTAGTTAATTCTCTCTGGACTCTCTCACAGATGTGCCCACCGTGTGCTTCTGAAATCTGCTCTGGACTTCGTAAGCCAGTCAGGTGGCAGTGAGCATTATTTAGGGTAAGCCTAGTTCTCACAGATTTGATATTCACACATCCCCTCAAACTGTCTCTGCCCTTCAGTTGCTCATTCCCATCTAGTAATGCAAAATGCATCCAGTCCGTTGCCCAGAGCTCCCTAAGACTTAACAGTCTCAGCATTATTCAAAAAAATACATGCCCAAAGTTTCTTCCAGTCACTGGAAATACAGGCTTGCGCCAACAAACCTGGCTGGATCCATTTTGTGAATTATAATCTTGGGGTGCTAGAAAGCTCAACCAGAAACACTGCTCATAGGAGGTCGCATGGAATCCTAGGTCTAGGGAGGTGGCAAGTGGCCTCTGGAGCCATCACAGAGGCTGCTAACCCTGGAGCCCCTGACCACAGATGATGCAGGGTTTCATAGCTGAATGATTTGGGCCCAAGCTTTCTGCAAAACATTCTTTGAAAAGACCCTAAACAGTGGAAAAATTTGAACAGCCTAAGTGGTACTCGATTAAAAAAAATACAAACCTCCCCTTTATTTGGTTCATAGATGGTAAATGTGGTAACTACATCCTGGCCTAATTTCTATGCTGTGCCTTTCATTAGGTTTTGAGGCTGAGACGGGGAAAAAAAAGCAATTATGTCTTTGTCAGGAAAAAGAACATATTTTCTGGAGATGATCTTGAACATTTACTGTGAACGACAATGGGATAGTCTGAGGCAGTCTCAGGTAGACGGAAAGGAGACGCAATCACTGTGGATAAGTCATTCGTCCAGAAACTTCTCCAGTGCTAGTCACCTGTTTAATGCAGGCCTCACAAGGTTGGCTGCTTTCTCCTTTGAGTCCAACATGATGGGTAATCATGATTGTCAACTTGATGGGATTCAGAGCCACCCAGGAGACCAATCTCTGCATACGCCTGGGAGAGTGCTTCCAGGAGCTTTCACTGGTAAGACCTGCCCTGAAAGGATGCCCCATACTTTCCCCTCAGTACTTTCCTCAGTATGTGCTTGGGTGGGGTCCAGGGCTCTCCACATCTTCCTGGAGACATCTCGGCTCCTCATGTGTGACCCGACGATGCTTACCTTCACAGACATGAGACTCGGCTTCTTCCTTGCCTTCAAAATTGGGAAGCTTGTCAAACTGCGTTTCCTTGCCTTGTTCGTCTCCATTGAAGTCCTGCAAGAAAAAGAGAAAGAGAGAGAGAGAGAGAGCAAAGAATAAAGTCGGCTCTAGGCATAATACCAGCATTGAATCTGAAGAAAGATGATCTCAAGTTCAAGGTTACCCTGAGCTACATAATAAGACCCTGTCTCAAAGGTGGTGGTGGTAGAGGTGTTGGTATTGGTGCCGGTGTTGGTGGTGATGTTGGTGATGATGATGATGATGATGGTGGTGGTGATAATACAATAGCAAGGTGGCAACATGGGTAAAATACAAATAAAGTCCAACATACTTGGGGATGAACAAAAGCAAAGGAGTTTAGAGAAAAGCAAGGACAGCCTCCAGCACGGGCGAGCTCTGCTTCTTTTCCATCCCTTCTTGGGTTCAGGAAAGACAGGACCGCAGAGGGAGAGGCAGGAGCCAAGGAGCCAAGGAACCCAAGGGCCAAGGGCCCGAGGAGCCAAGGGGCAGGAGGGTAAAGTTAGGTGGCTACAGTTACAACAGCCAGCCTGGAGTACATTTCCCCAGCTGCTTGCAAAACTAACCTCATTGTCATATACACAGTATGGCTACATCATACATAGAGTAGGCTGCTACTGATTTCGTGTCTACAGAAAGAAAGAGCTATACCTGATGCCTGTCACTATGTTTACACCTGCCTTATTTAGAGCACAATTCCATAACTAATTAACTTGTTGCAAGATGAGGAAAAAAAAAGTGTATATAGTTATAGAATCTAAACAGATTTGTGGAAAGCAAGTCAAAGAGGACTCTCAGGACATTTTTAGCTCTTGTTAGTTGTGGAGTACTGTTGAAATTCTGCTTTGTCCCATGAAGTCTCTCTGCTGCCTCCAGCTCTGGCAAGAAAAATGGAATTTGAAAAATACAAGAAACGAGGCCAGTATGGTGTTCAGTGTAAAGTCATTATTATAGTTTTTAGCTTTTGCAGACATTATAACCAACCAGTAGTGGCAACACTATGACTTTTCAGTTATTCACAAAAGTGAAGCCAAGTCAGGTAATCAATGTGATGACACATTTACTGAGGAATTAGATATTTTAAAAAAACAAGATGTTACTTTCACTCTATCTAGTGGGAATTTAAAATATGACACATATGCTTCCTAAAACATAATAGTTAGCAGAACGAGGTTGGCCTTACTATGTCCATGGCAAGCAGAACGAGGTTGGCCTTACTATGTCCATGGCAAACAGAACAGAGAACTGAGTTAACAAAACCAACCAACCAACCAAAAGCAAAAACCTCCCTCCAAGGAATAGAGATGGAGAGGTGACAAGAATTTCTAGCTTTGCAGGGCATTATGGCAGACATGCCTGCTACCCCAGCACTTGAGAGGCTAGGGTAGGAAGATGGCAAGTTGGAGGCCAGCCTTGACTACATAGTGGTACCCTCTTTCAGAAAAAAAAAAAAGTTAGGGATCTTATCACATAGCTCATACTCAAATCATTTTCTTTAGTCTCTCAAGCAGCTGGGACAGCAGGATCATGCCATTGTTTCTAACTATAGGACACACACACACACACACACACACACAGACAGAGAGATAAACAGTGTGCACATGATAATAACGACAATAATAATAATAAATGTGAAAGTCATTTTAAATAATTTACTTCTCTGATTAATTTCTCTGAATAATTTATTTCCTTCTATATTTTGTAGAATCATTTTCTGAATGAGTTCTGATAACCTAGTCATAATCTCTGCCCCTAAGGCAAATTCATGGTGCAAGAGAGGAGACAGGGGATAAATAATGTCAGGAGTGTGTATTGTCCACTCTCTTGGCAGTGTGAGGCCCAGCTGGGAGCACTGAGGCAGCCTTCCAGAACAGAGGTCAGAGTCAAGGGCAGATGGGCAAGGCACACAGAGAAGAAAGTATGAAGGAGCATTTGCTGGCTTGTCCAGGAATTGCAAGTAGCCCTGAGACATTTAGAAGGAATATATATATATATGTCAGCTGGACTGACATAGTACCTCTGTGTTTTAGGGCCACCTCATGGCAATGCCATGGCGCACAGCTTGGAGGGACTTGGTTTGGAAGCCGTTCTATGAACTTATTGGTAGATAGAGAGGGACTCAGTCAAGGCAGGGACAGAGGGGCATTTGGACTAGGAAATAAACTGAGAGATGGCCTTCAACTGGATAAAGAGCATTGGTCAGCTCTCAACACAGGGGAGAAATGAAGAACGTTTCTCCTGTCAGGGCTCTGTGCCACATCCTCCTTTGTGGACAAAGAGAGTGGGTGTTGTAAAGCACATTCTTCATACAGTTGGGGGTCTCTCCTCTGCTCCCCCCCACCCCCGCCGGCAGCTGAAGGTAAAGAGTGAGACCAAGGCCTGCAGACGATGCTGAAGGACCTTGCAGCCTTGCGTGTGTGCTGCCGGGACTCCCATGGGTCATTTGGTCTTCTCTGTACTCCAGTCCCTTATGTGTAAAATGACGAACCTGGACCAGATGTACTCTCAGGACCCTACTAGTAATAATTCTAATCCTACAAAACAAGGTCAGGCAGAACACCACACACACACACACACACACACACACACACACACACACACACACACACTGTGAGTTATTCCTAGCTTGTCTTCCTCTGATGACTCTATGATTATCACAGATTCTGTGTTTCCATTTATGCATTATCTGGCTTTTAATTGTTAACTCAGAACTTTGCAAATGCTTTTTAGTCTTTAGACTATATTGGGAGGGCTATGGGTGTGTAGCTCAGTGGTAGAGCACATTCCAAGCTCCCGGGGGTCCACTGAAACACTGCCCAAAAGCTGCAGCGAGCTTCATAGGAAACGAATCAAAATGACCTAATAAATTACATTCTTTTCAAATAAATTACTTAATTTTAGTTAGTTAAAATTAATTACGTTTTAAAAATAAAATTACTCTTAAAATTACATTTTATTACAGGAATGATTGGAGACAATACACTTAGCTTATTGCTGCAGGGATGAGCATTTGCAAAATGAATCTAAAATGTAGATTCACACCCATTCCTGTACAGAGCAGAAGCTCCTGCCCTCCCGAGCCGCTCTCTCCTGGATTTGGCAGCACTTTCCAAGGGGACTCACTTTATCATCACAGTGTTAGTGCCACTTAGTTCTCCCAGAAAGCTGCCTAAGTTTTTTTTCCTCATCTTGATCCCGAGTCTCGTGGAGCTAGGGCTGATGAGCTGCTTTTTATTGTTTTCAATTCCTCGTAAGGCTGAGCGTGGTGATGGGTCTCTAGTGAAAACTCTGTATACATTTGCTGGAAGAGGAGATAGCTGAGAGAGCTTAGATGAATTCACCAAAGAACTCAGGGCATCAACGGAGCCCTGACGACTGTGCTCAGTGTGAAGGATGACACAGATAAGGAAATGGACTCCTTGCTCTTAAGAAGTCTGGAATCGGGGAGCCACAGAGGTGTCAGCATTACTGTTACTAAAATTATGTTGTGTGCCATTTTAAATGTGTGCGTTTGTACCTAAAGGACACTCACGTCCAAAAGGAAGATCTGTCTCTTGAGGTTACCTCTTGTGACTTCATTATTTTTACTGCAGTTGATCTTTATGTCCTTGGGACCGTCCTCAGGATAGATGTGGTGGTAGCATTTAGAGTTAACCTGTTTAGTATACTTAAGTGACAAGGCAAATTCAACTCCTCAGCCCTTCTACGTGAGTCCCTGAATCTTTCATGGTCCAGTGACTTAATCATAAGGGCTGGAGGTTTGGGAACCCTTGCATCTACGCCCTCACCTAGCACTGGGGCTTTGGGTCTGAGACTTACCTATCAGTGCTGGAGTGGTCCTGAGACAGAGACAATTTTCCCCGATAGCCCACTTTATACTCAGATCTTAATTCACACTTGGTGGCTGCTTGTCGGAGGGTAATGATATTACACAAGATATTCCCTCCCGCTGCCCCTTGCTATCCTCAGAAAAGCACAGAGAACAGATCTATTCTCCTTTCTGCTCAAGAATTCTTGAGTTTTCAGAACATAGAAAAATCTTGGTTTTCTCTCCTACACCTGCTTCACCCCAGGCACCCTGTGGGGTTTTGCCTACTTTCCCTTCCATGATAGAGCATCCATCCCACATCATCCTCATTTTATGAAATCTCTCCTAAAGTGGCTACTGTTTCCAGGAGTATAGTGTTCTTGCCATCCCTAGGTCAGGTAGTGTATTTATAACATCCCTGCTGGCCCTGGTGGCTTGATGAATAGAGCCTACACTAGCCTTCTTTTTTAGATGAGTGCTTGGGTCAGCTAAAACTGTAATTCACCCCCTCAGGATCTTCCACATTTGAGAAGCAGGCGTTTTAGCTCAGGTGTAGAAAATTTGGAGTTGGCAAGGGCAAAGTCAGAGAAGTGGTTGGCATACTGCCAGACATGCCTTCAGGTTCCCATCTTCTCCTGGGTATTGAAAGTTTAAATCCCAGAATCAGTAAGGCATGGCCTAGAATCTCACTCTGTAGCCCAAGCTGGCCTGACATTTGCTATGTCGCAATGTTGACCAGGCTGGCCTCAAACTTAACGGTCTCTTGACTCAGAGATTACAGGAATAGGCCATGTTCAAAGATTCCTTAGAATTCGAGCACCCCCATCTCACCCCTTAGGCAAACACAAAGGACATTCTCATGAGATGTTCCCCAGTTTCCAATCTTCATCCAAAGTGTGAGTTAAGAGTGGGGAAGCTGGTGTTATTAAAAATCATGTCTGAAAGAACAATGTTTCCTAAGCCCCACCTGGCCTGGATATTTCAGACAGAGAATGCTCAGAGGATGTGGAGCCACCACCTTAAGTAAACAATGTTGCTAAGTATTGGAGCTTTTTCTGCAATGCAAACAAGTGAGGGTAGTTGATCTGGGCTTGTGATCCATACGGTCCTCGGTACACTCTGTGTCAAAGGACTGAGCTGTGTGTGTGTGTATGTCTGTGTGTGTGTGTGTGTGTGTGTGTGTGTGTGTGTGTGTGTGTGAGAGAGAGAGAGAGAGAGAGAGAGAGAGAGAATGATAACACGTGCAGTGACAGTGTGAAAAAGAATCAGCTTCATGCCCCAAAGGACCATCCCTCGCCCCCCTTCCGGCACTAAGTCCCTAACAGTGTTCCTTTAATAGGAGAGTCAGGATGCTCCTGAGCCGCAGCTGGCAAGAGCTAAACCTTTTCTCCTTCGCCCCGGGTACCCCGCCCAGCCCTCGCTCTTACTTCCCTTCTTCCTCTCCACTTGCCCCTTGAGGACCCAGCCCTAGTTGGCTCAGGGTTTGCGCCCAGGTGCTTACTCTGTCCGGGTGAGGGCAGGAAGTGGGAGGAGTTGCATCCGGCTGTCACAGACAGGGATGCTGCAGAGGTTTAGGAGGAACCCTCTGCCAGGCGCAGAGGAGCCACACCCTCCTAGCGTTGCTGTAGAAACCGCTCAGGCCCTTTTTGTGACTCTGAGCTGAATAGGCTTAGCCCAGTCAAGGCCCAAACTATCTTTCACATAGGCCAAAAGAATACATCTCTCCCCAACCTCGCTTTCTCTCTCCAATTCATGGATCACCCAAGGTATGAATGAAATTCCAGGACCCTGAGATTAAAGTTGGCTGGACAGGCCAGACTGGAAAATTTCCAAGACCTTTCAAAAACAGTATGTGGAAGTAGATAAAAGCCCTGGATAGAATTTTCTTATGAGATGTCCACTTCGTCTGTACTAAGTTTCAGAAAGAACCACATGGAATTCTAAGTGACAGTGGCTTGTCCTGAAGGGCTCAGATACAAGGAAGGGACTCACTGAAAAGAAGCCGAGTTGAGTTTAGTGTTCAAGTCCTTAAACATTTAGCCAAGTGAGTACTCGGAGCAGCTTGTGAAGGGCGACTGCAGTGTTTATGTGGTCTGTAAGCAGGAGGCTGTTCATTCTGACTTTATGTTTGTAAGTTTCACTACATAGCCCTGGTTAGCTTGGAACTGTGTAGACCAAGCTGGCCTTGAGCTGGTAGAGAAGCATTGTCCTCTGCTAGGTAGGATTAAAGGTGTGTGCCACCATAGCCCGTTCAAGCTTTTATTGTGGGAATGCAGTGTCAGTAACGTCATGGATGGATACACAAGTGGGTGAGGAGTAGCGGCAAGGACACCAGTCTATCAGAGCCACAGATAGACCAAAGCACAGGCATGATACGGTGGCGAGTGTAACACAAGAGAGCCACAGTGAGACAAGGAGTAAACTGCTCTCAGGGTATGATGATGGAGTGAGGAAAAGGTAAGACCGCGGCTGGCAACTGATGGTTATTAACACTTGGAGCTAGGCCAGTTTTAACACACTTAGAGGCAATTTTTTTTTTCATTTTTAATTTATTTTTTTATTAGATATTTTCTTAATTTACATTTCAAGTGCTATCCTGAAAGTTCCCTCTACCCTCCCTAAATGTGTAGCCCAGGCTGGCCTCGAACTTGTGATCCTCTGCCTCTGCCTCCTTCAGCAAATGCGCCGCCACTACCGGCACAGATTTTTATTTAGTGGGTCTGAGTATGTATCATATATGTATATGCGCCACTGGAATGCAGGTGCCCATGGAGTCCAGAAGAGGTGTTAGATCTGAATTGGAGATACAGGCAGCTTTAAGCCACCTGATATGGGTGCTGGAAAACAAATCTGTGTTCTCTGCAAGAGCAGCATGCGCCTTTAAGCACTGTGCCATCTCTCTAGCATCTGAGGGACCTTAGAAATACAAAGAAACAATGTGAATCATAAAACCCAAGTCCCACCGGGCGGTGGTGGCGCACGCCTTTAATCCCAGCACTTGGGAAGCAGAGGCAGGTGGATTTCTGAGTTCGAGGCCAGCCTGGTCTCCAGAGTGAGTTCCAGGACAGCCAGGGCTACACAGAGAAACCCTGTCTCGAAAAACCAAAAAAAAAAAAAAACAAAAAAAAAAAAAAAAAAAAACAAACCAACCAACCAACCAAAAATAAAACCCAAGTCCCTCCAGTGAGTATTTAATATCAATAACAATGGTTATTTCTCAAAGCATACAAATTAACTCAAAACCAGGGAACCTGGTAGATGTCACAGCACCCACCACCACTAGGGAGGCCGTGGCAGAAGGATCATAAGTTCAAGGACAGCCTGGGCTACAAAGGAAGCCCTGTCTCAAAAATCAGAACCAAAATCACTCAGAATGCTAACTGAAGACTGGGGTTTTAAGGACGGTGGAGCAGGTAAGGTGGAGAATGACTGTGTAAGCGTATATACGGGTAAGAAGATGTACAAAAGCAATGGTCACTTAAATCAAAGCTGCTTGTCCTCATGGTAACACAGATGTCTCACAGCTGAGAACTAGGCGAGGCATTGCACATTTTACAGTACACATTAGACTTTTTTTTATTAAAAAGTGATCAGAAACAGGTTGATATTCTCACCATAAAAATAATTGCCTTTAATGACAGTAAATCTGAGCTCCTTGAGAAGCTGCATTCGCTGTGGCAGGGTGCTGAGGTGGCAGTTTTTCAAACTTGGGCTTCATCTCAAGTGATGAAGACACTGCTTCCCCTTGCTTATGTTGACCACAGAAAACTCATTTTAGCAAAACATAGACACACAGGTAGATACATGGTATCAATGAACACATTTTAAATCTTTTCATGTTTATTAAGGATTTTGATAATGAAAAGTTCATACAGTGTTATAAAATTCTATCTGCTGTACACTAACCATCTGTCCTCATGTAGGGACACATGTTGCAGTACAGTCAACATTTTATTAATATGTACAAAAACAGAATTTTACTAAAAAAGACCTGGACAAAGAGAGCAAGCTTGTAATAAACCTGAAGAAATGCAGTATGGGAAAGATTTCAGCAATGCCTCCTGAAGGAACCCAGGATGCCCCCCGTGGGAGACAGAGCTGGGAGTCATGTGATTGCAGATGCGCTGCAGAGTCCGAGTGACAGTGGCTTATGAACATAAGAAACAACACACTCTTCAGGAGTGGCACAAGGAGAGGCTCCAGAACCCTTTGCTGAAGGACAGAAAGGCTTTGATGAGACCAGAATCACACTCGGACATGGTCCTTCATGTGATCCATTAAAGGTTCTTTTATGTGGAAGCTGAATATGATAACCCTGCTTGCAGTCCCAAGGGTCCCAGCGGTCCTTTCCTGCTACCGCACTTGGCTGCTTGTGGCACTTGGATGCAAACGCTTGACTGGTGCTAATCGGGAGAGGCCCAGGCGCAGGCTCTGACTCGGGGACTTGGCGGGTATTCTTGCCAATGCATTGCTGCTCCCAGAGGCAGCTGCAGGAGAACAAAAGGCAAACAAAGGGTTAGGTCTGTCTCTACAGAGCCCATCATGAGCTGCAATAGATCAGAAGAAAGACCCACACTAACAATCAGGAAAAGCACAGGCAAGCAAAGCATTCTAATCTGAAACCCCCAACTCCAACACCTTCAAAGTCTTCAACTTTTCTTGCTATGGAGCAAAACATACATATAAAGACAAAGACAAACTTGCCAAGGCATTTGTGTTACATGTTTCAGTGCCCAGGCCTGAGTGCTCACTTAAACTAAGGAGGCCATTAGGTCTTAGGGACAAACCTTGTTGCCAAAACAAACAAACAAACAAAATTGTTAATACTCTTGACTCTATGATAGTCATAGCTGTGTCCATAGATTTTTGAAGTAAGAATGTCTACATTTACTGCAGTTTTATTTCTAGCAATGAGAACAAGTCATACGACCTTGATGGCTGAGAAGGAAATGGCAAGATGATAAACTGAAGCACTAAAATACTAATTTGGAAGAATTTGAAATCACATGGGACCTGCTCACACATAACTCCTGTGATATCTTCCTAAGCTGGTGGCCTTGACAGCATGTTACCATACCTGGAGGGACCCACTTGGGCCTCTTGCTTTCAGCTGAAGGGCTGCACATTATTGCTGGTTTCCTAGTGGCCTCAGAAGGAAGAGCAGCTGCCTGGGGTAGGGATGGAGATCCTGACTTGATGGCAGCTGGAGCTGGGTCTACTGAAGTCACTTATTTGAAACACATAAAAACAATTGTCATGCAGGAAGATAATGTTCAAGTCTAAAATGGTAAGAGAGCAGAGAGGTGAAGCAATTTGCTGTAGTCTGACAGCTACTGTTGGAACCCAGATTAGAAACCAGGTTTGACTTCTAAGGTCATTCTTGTAGCCATTTTACAAATAATGCCTCTTCTGTATATGTCAGGGATACTCCTATAGAGGACCCTAAGGTTATAAAGAACACACGATGTGGGCATCCTGTTCTCCAGAAACTTACTGTCCTGCACTTCTCTTCAGTGGGAGGAGAGCAAAGTGAAGAGCTGTGTCTACTACAATGTGCTGAGATTCCAGGAACACACAATAGGAAGGGATCTTGGCATCTCGAGCATGTTTAGGAGGTGTAGAGGTAGATCACGGGCTGAGCCAAATCCTGGCTGAGAGGAAAGATGAGTGGAGGTGTTCTTGGCACAGAGAGTAGAGCATGCAATACCAGAGCATAAGCTCCCATCCTGTTTAATATGGATGGAGCGGGGATGTGAAGGGTAAGGAAGGGGAGGAGGGCGATCAGGGCACTGCCATGTTTTCACAGGCCATGGAAACGAGCCTGGCTGTTCACAGATCTATTTTCTCAGGACTAACCTCCACATTAAAACCTTCTTTCTGGGTTATGGTAATAAGACACCTGCTAGAAGGCTGAGGCAGGTGGATTAACAAAGGCCAAAAATGGTTATGAATAAATAAAACAAATTTTGTTAATAAATTTGCATTTTATGGTAATCTATTATACAATACAGGTGCAAAAACAGTCTAACTTTTGAACACAAGAAACAGGTGTTCCATGTCCAAGTTGTCACAAATTCTCACTGTAAAACTGACACTAAGTATGTTACAACTGGGTCCTCAAAACAGAAATTAGGTCATGAAGGAAAGCAAGGACTTAAGCTCACCCAGGCCTCACCGTTTGAACATCCAGGCAACATGGTCCAGCCTCTAAATGGGACAACCTGGGATTACGCTCTGGACCCTCAGTGATGTGTACAAATTCCAGCCTATCTTGAGACTATATAAAGGTAGGAGTTCTGATGGTAAGATGCAGGCGCAGGGTGTTTACAAGGAGGGCGACATGCTAACAGAGGTGGAGGGTCCATACTTAGTCTTATGGCTACCAGGGCTCAGTGTTCTTCTTAGCTTTTCTCCCTAGCCACAATTCCTTTTAACTTGAGATGTGCAGTTGCAAAATGTTAGAGGGCACAGGCAAAGATCTGGAAACCCAACAAACCGAGCCCTATAGAACAGCGGGTTTGGGAGCAGGCTCACCTGATGCCTCACATTTGGTGTTTGATTTCCTTTCCTTCTTTCCCCCTGCGGGTTTCTTCTGCACTGTTTTCTTCTTTGTTTCTTTACTTCTTCTCACACCAAAGTCTTCATCACTTTCTTCACTCTCATCAAAACCAAGATCACTTTCTGAATCTTCACCTAAAACATAAAATTACACATTTGGTTCTAAAACGTGAGACTTCTGTTAGGTCATCTGCCATGGCCCCCACTGTCACCCAGTACACTAAGGATGCTCTTGCCTTTATGAAAGCATGGTTTCTGGCCCCAAATGTCAGCTTCTCCTGACTTAACACCTCCCCGTCACCCCCAGCAGCCCTTTTATACCCTTCACAGTTCCTCCGCCGCCGCCCCCTCCTCTGTGGGGCTTTACTTTCTTGTCCTAGAGCTCAAACCCTGGAATCTACACTTGCTGGGCAAGTTCCGATTAGCTAGCTACCTGAGGTCCTTCAGTTTGTTCACCATCACTCTAAAAACATTACTTATGTGTTTAATATCTGTGACCCACCCTCATTAGAATCTGAGCTGTTTTTCTCATTACTATCTCCCTAGCGCCTAGACTATAATATACATCATAAGCATCAAATATTTGTTCAGTGAGTGAACAGATCTGTTATTTGCTGACAGCATGTTAAAATCTAAAACACTGTATCTGATTGGTATTAATGTACAGACTTATTGTTTTAAATTTTTAACACATTACAATTTTATCAAGGTCGCCATATTTCCCATTTGCCCTCATTTATATTAAGTCTGAAAGCAACTGATAATAAAATAGTTTCATATTACTTTCAACTCAAAATACTTCATGTTTTTAACTCGTTATATAAAGGCTGAGGCCTGCCTGCTGGAACAGGTCAAGAGTTGTTTCATGGCTAGTGACAACCCAGCCTGGCTCTCTTGTCCCTAAGTTCTTGAATGTGCTAGTCTGTTTCAGTGCTCACACCTTTCCCTCAGTCAGAAATGTGACTTCATTATTTTTGTTTTTCTAATGCTGTTTGTCCAGATATGGCTTAAAGGTTACCCCTAGACAGCTTCTCTCTATGTGGCCAAGTTCAATTTCACTGTTCTATGAGTTCTTCAAAGGCTCAGTTCAGTACCTTGTATACATCCTGGTCTCCAAGAAGTTTTTACTGAATTCCCGTAGAATTAACTTGAAGTGGGATACAACTCACCAGTCACACTCTCCAACTCAGTGTCCTTAGCACTGCTGCCACCACTGCCTTCTGAAGGTGCCCTCCTCTGCTGAGCCTTGGCTTGAGATGTTGATTTTCTCTCTCCTTCAACACTCATGGCGTCCCCCTCCTCTGTGATCTTGTCCAAATCTTCTGGAGACACGAGCACCAGTGAGCACTCCGGGCAGACTCTAGGACCTCTGCTACCCTCCTTTGCGCCTAACAACACACTACCAGGCCATGCTGGGACAGAGTCCATTAGTTTTCCAGGAACAGACTCTGGTTTTAAAGGTAGGTTTGAGACCCCAGTGAGCCATTGCCAGACGACTTCCCAGATGTTCCTGGAGCCATTGCCAGAGAACTTTCCAGATGTTCCTGGGAAGATGCAGCCCTTCCTTAAGTGGGCACCTACTGTGGAATGAAGGGCTTGAGTAGTCATGACGGTCTAGTGTGGAAGAAAGTAGGTCCTCAGTCAGAGAGAACAAGACTAAAGCATAAAGAAACAAAGGCCAGGAGATAAGAGAGAGCCTTATCATAGGAAGACTGTTAACAAGGAAGACTCCTTAACATAGGAAGACTGTTCTAGCTATGAGTGTAGGAACTTAAGTTAGAAAAATAGCACTGTGAATGAAAAGTACTGTTATTAATATCAAAACTTACCGACATCATCACTGGCTACACTGCAGTTAGAGACCCGAGGAGGTTTATTCGTTTTTTCTGTTTTCCCTTTGCCTTGTTTGTCAGTGCCTAACACGGGAAGGAAAGGACTTCAGATGCATCCTAACCAGTCATTGTCTAAAAGCAGGAAGGTGATCACTGAAACATACTAACACATATTAACACACAGACTGGAACAAACCATCAAACTCATAGCAGCCCAGTGGTTTCACCTGGAGGAACTAGCACACAGTCTGAGACTGAGCTCTAAAATGATTCAGGTTCAGTCAGACTCGTCTCTAGATTTAATTCCCTGATCTATAATTTAAAGATAGTAAGTAAATAATATCACTCTGTGTGGACAAATCCACAGTCATACGAACTTAAGCTCTGTGGTGGCTTGACTGTCCCTGAAAGCCCACATATTTGAGCACTTTTGGGATGTGGAGCCCTGCTGAAGGCAGTAAGTCATGGAGGCCTGAAGAGTTTAGGCTCAGTCCCTTCTAGTCTGCTCTTTCTCCTCGAATAAGAATAGAAATGTGATCAGCCAGCTGTTTGCTCCTGCACCTACTGCCATGGTCCCCTGCCTTTATAGACGCACTGGAACTCTCTGGAACCACAAGACAAAATAAACTGTCTTCTTTAATTACAGCAACTGATATAAATGCTTTCCAATCATTACATCCTAAAAATAATAAACTGGTAGAATATTTGTATGGTAGGTGTGCGGCCTTGGATTTCATTCACTATAAAACAAGACACAACCAATTTCGAGCATTTAGGAGACTTTTAAATAAAGCTATTGACAACGTTAAATTCCTGTGTTATGAAGAGCATTACCCAGTGAGAAGCGCCATTTCTAAGGAACACTCCTGCTATAGGATTCAGTATCTTCTGTGATGAGTTCTGTTTTCATTTTAGATACAGTGTATGACAGCATTTATGAAATTTCTGATTTCCTGGTTAATAGCCTTCCTAATCAAAATGGTTTATTTATTTATTTTTAAAAATTTATTTATTATATGTAGGTACACTGTAGCTGTCTTCAGACACTCCAGAAGAGGGTGTCAGATCTTGTTACAGATGGTTTTGAGCCACCATATGGTTTCTGGGAGTTGAACTCAGGACCTTCAGAAGAGCAGTCAGTGCTCTTACCTGCTGAGCCATCTCACCAGCCCAAAATGGTTTATTTTTAAAGAGGTAAAACTAACTTAAAAATTAAAAGCCTCACTCATACCACACATGTACAATGTTACAGAAAAACAAAAAAACCCACAGAGAAGCCTAGAAGTCCCAGCACACTCTGAACTCTGAGCTTCTCTGAGGCTCGTCAGTCCCGCTAACCCTTTTTGTTGTTTGCTTTACAAGACAGGGTCTTACTGTGCAGCCCGGGATGTCCTGGAACTCAAATCTGCAGACAAGGCTGGCCTCCAATTCAGAGATCCACCTGTGTCTGCCTCCCAAGCGCTGGGGATTAAAGGCGTGCGCCACCAGGCCCAGCTAGTACCTCCAGTCTTAATAGATCTCACAGATGATTGCTCTTAGGACATGTTCAAGAAACCAGGATTTAACAGGTAAGGAAGTGAACTGTCAGGATTGTACAGATCATTTCATCAAGACTGGACTCTTACTACAGAGCAGCAGTATGCTGTCAAGCAGTTTGCTGCTCAGGGTAAATCCTAGGCTCCTTTATGTCTGAAGCATAGAGGTGTTATGTGTGGACACTGATACAGCTGCATAAAGAATTGACTCTAAGGGTGCGCTACCAAGTGCTCTTCTTATAGCTTAAGTTGTATTCTTTCCTCTGTGAAGGCCAATCTTAAACATTATTACGAAACAGTAAGACACCTTTAAAGATAAATACACAGAAAATAGACTTACTTTTCTCTTCGGACTTCTTCACTTGGTTGGTGAGTGTTGGAAGTTCCTTTACAGATAAAGCCAGGGCAACTTCTAGACCTCTCTGGAAGACCTTGTCATCTAAAGCCACCCTGAAATAAATGTGTGAATAACAATGGGGTGTTAATTACAATTAGTGCAGCAATACCATTAACACTAAAGAGCAAACTTTCAGATTTTTCTGCATTAGTATTTAAGAGCAGCTTCCTTCCAAAAATGTTCCTAAAGCATCCTTAAGTGGCTGAGATTCCTGAAGTGCAGGGAGGTGGTGTCCTCTATGTGTAGCATGTCAGGAAAAGCCTGCACCGCAGCTGGCTACTACTCTAGTAACTGTCCTTTTCCTTTAGATTCAGCTCAAACATCACTCCCACCTAGAGATCTCAGTCTTATGTACTGCTGTGGCAGATATAACTCTTACAATAAATGTATTTTTAGCTCTGTTCCTCTGAATTTAATTTTCACAAAGATTTTACTACATACTGTGTAAAGACACCATCTTAGTTGGAATATTAAAAGTATCCTCAAGGAGTCTTCCAGGTGAACTGGGTAAGGAGGGAGGTGGGGAAATAAGCCATACCAGCAATGAGCCCATAAAAAGCAGACTGTAATGCCTGCCTGCTCAAGTGGACCAATAGTTGTAATTATTATAACAGGAAAACCGCAAAGATACATGAAGAAAAATTATACAAGGGAAGAAAACTGAAATGTACCTTTAAGAAATTATTTTTTAAGTAAGTTTTACTGGTCGGTATAAATATGGTCTCAATAATTCTATACATGTATAAAACTGTAAAAAAGTCCTTTGAGATAGAATTCATGTATTATAAAATAATTCCCAACTTCCTCTTCTCCTTGAGATAGGGCATCATGTACCTAAAATGTCCTCAAAACTCACTATGCAAGCAGCAAAGCATAACTTCCAACTTCTGGTGTTCCAGAATTCTTCAACACAAGGCAAACATTCCACCACTAAAGCTATATCCACAGCCCCACAAAATCCATCCTTTTAGATTTGAGCAGCTTTCAGTATCTCCAGACTATCTTAACATCACCACTATCTAGTTTTAGAACACTTCCTTAGCCATATCCATCAGCAGCCACTCCTGATTACCATGTGCTTGCTGGGTTTATATCAACTTGACACATGCTAGAGTCATTGTTGGGAGAGGGAGCCTCAATTGAGAAAACACTCCCAACAGATTGACCTGTGAGCAAGCCTCTGATGCATCTTCGTGACTGAAGTCGGAGGGCCAGCTCACTGTGAGTGGTGTCACTCCTGGGATGGTGACTCTGGGTGGTATAAGAAAGCAGGCTGAGAGAGTGTGCAAGATGGCAGCGCCTATGGAGCTATTCTGCTGGTCAGGGGGCTGGGGACTGCAGTCGGTGGACCTGGATAGTCTGGCTATGCCCAACTATACCAGATTTATAGGTGCTCCACTGAAGGTACACAAGATCAGCAATTCTTGGCAGAGCCCTTCAGGAACTCTGCCTGCTCTTCGAACCAGTAATGGAGAAGTCATCACAGAACCATACAAGATCATCACCCATCTTCATAAAGAGAAGTATAATGCCATCTATGATCTGTCAGCTTGACAAGGAACAGATACTCTAGCACTCATGTCTCTGCTGGAAGAGGAACTACTTCCTGTGCTAATCTATACTTTTTGGTTAGATGCCAAGAACTATGTGGAAGTGACCCGAAAGTAGTATGTATGCAGAGGCTATGCGCTTTCCTGCCTGGCCACATGCAACGCCAGTACATGGAGCACCTGCTGCTGCTGTGTGCTGAGCACAAATCAGAGAGCGAGGAGGAACTAGAAAAAGAGCTGTATCAAGAGGCTTGGGAGTGCCTAACCCTTCTCTCTCAGCGCCTCGGCTCTCAGAAGTTCTTCTTTATAGAGATGCCCCTGCCTCCCTGGATGCCTTTGTTTTTAGCCATTTGGTTCTGCTGCTCAGTGGGAAGCTGCAGGCCCACTTTCAGGGCTGCACCACCTGTGTCCACTGCATCCACATCCTCAACCTCTACTTTCCCTGGGATGGAGCTGAGGTGCCACCTCCATGCCAGACACCAGCAGGCCCCGAGACCGAGGAGGAGCCATACTGGCATCGGACCCAGATTCTCTGTGCTGGCAGCCATGGTGAGATTTGCTCAATGGCATTGTTTCTATCCAGCGCACAAGCCCTGCTCAGGCCCCAGTCACCCAGACCTCGGGCCTGGCTGAGGAGGATGAAAAGGAATGATGTATTCGTGTTCCCAGGACTGATTTTTCTACTCATGTGTTCCAGATGTCCCTTCATCTCCCCACTGTTGGAACAGCCAAAAATGGGGTGCTGTCCCCAGAATAGAATTGTTGAAAGAAAGAAAGAAAGAAAGAAAGAAAGAAAGAAAGAAAGAAAGAAAGCAGGATGAGCAACTCATGAAGAACAAGCCAATAAGCAGCATTCCTCTACAATCTCTATATCAGCTCCTGCCTTCAGGTTCTTATCCTAACTTCTTTCAGTGACGGACCATATTGTGTAACTGTAAGCTGAAATTCTTTCCTCCCCATGTTGCTTATGGCCATGGTGTTTTGCCATGGCAATAGAAACCCTACCAAGCACATCATCACCCTTCTCTAAGTCCCAAAAACCAGCAATCCATTTTCTGTTGGCCTGGACCAGCTTACTCTGGACACTTCATACAAATGGAATATATAGTATGTGGCTTTGTGTCTGAAAACAGAATGACTTTCCCTGGCTCATTCACATTACAGCATCTGTAGTTCATTTTTTGTGGGTTAACAGTCTATGACAGAGAACACATTTTATTTATCTAACTGTTGGCTGACAGACATTCAGTTGCTGTTTTTAATACTATCACAGTGCTATAAACATTGACACGAAGTGTCGGCATTTTCAGTTTCCTTGGGTACTATCTTCGTCACAGACAGAACAGTCCTGTTTAACATTGTGAAGACTGCTAATCTGGTTTCTTAGGTACCTGTGCCATTTCCCAATCCCACCAGCAATGTCTGAAGGTTCCAGTTTTGCCACACTTTCATTGACATGTATTACCATCACATAGTAGTTGAGAAGTGATTAGTAGATAACAAGAGCTATCACACCGTGGCTTTCCACTTAGGTTTCCCTGACAGTGAACCATGCTGGGCACCTTTTTTATGTGTTTGACGATTACTCTTGTCCTTTTGGAAAAACACTTACTGTGATATTCTGTACACTGAAATTAGATGTCAGTCTCTTACTGTAGAGCGTAAGTGCTCTTTACATACTTTGGATGCATGTTACTTAAGCTGTATCTGCAAACACCGTTCCCCACTCATGAGCTGGAGCTGCACTTGTCTTATATTTAAAATCCCGTCCACAACAATCAGTTGAACCCAGAGCAGAACCCACGTACACAGCTTGACATGCTATGTCTCTCAGTGCTGACACATTTTTCAGAGGAACTCAAGGCAGCTGAACATTACCCACGCCACCCACCCACATCCTTTCTGGACTACAGCTTTCGGGTCTCTTGGGATTGCCAAACGATTGTTTACAAATATTTTAAAATGCCCTTAGACTTGCCCGGCCCTTTAACAAAGATCTTTGTGAGATAGGAAGCAGCAGAAATAGGTGCAGAGTCAGTAGCATTACTATTTAAACAGTTTTTTGTTTTTATGTATGTGAATTTATTTCCCAATCCAGAAAGTCAGAAAGCACCTGATGGCACCTCCCCATGCTCCAGACAGCACTCACCGTCACCTCAAATCCCCACAGAACTGAGATTCTGAAACCGTGTATCTTTTAAATGAACATATCTGATGCCACATGGTTTTTGGGTCTTACCTCTCACCTTTTTTTAGGGGGTTCTGTTGGTAAGATCTCTTCTTTTTGGAGATTCTTCAAGTTAGGTTTTGGTTTGTCTTGCTTTAATACCTTTGGCACGGTTTTTGACTTGTTTACAGATATGGACGTAGAAATAAAATCATCTATTTTTGTATAAATTTAAAAAGCAAAATTATTTTTCTTGGCAGCTTAAATTAATCACAGTGTATCCACATTCTATATATAATCAAGTTTAATTCCTATACCTAAAGACAATTTGTCTCGATGATGATGAACACTGGCCTATTTAAGAACATCAACCTACCAAAACCCAATTAACTGAAAACTACAAAGGTAAATTAAGATAGTATATAAATGTCAGACCTAACAATTAGCTTAAAAAAAAAAAAAAAAAACTATAGAACCACTAGGAAATTTGTAAAATTTTACCTTACTAAGTGGAAGGAATGATCTTTAACTAAACTTCACAGTGTAGCCCAGCATGTTTGCAAAGGCACATTACTAGTGAAAAACCAAGTCTAGGAAAACAGGAAGCACCGTATGGCACTGCTGCTTTTCTCGGGTTTTTCTGTCCTATAATCCTCAAACGTCTGTGGCTCTTCCAGGGATATTCAAAAGCCACGTACACTACCCATGAATGTATACTTTCAGGACACATGTACTATTGATCACATACTTTTAAAAGAATGTGTTAATGTTTCTTTCACACATCCAGATACAGAAATATAACATAACTTTCTGCACATTCCACCCAACCCAGGATCATGAACACAACTGGCAATCTATATGTACCTGTCACATACCCTTGACAGCAATAGAAAGCAACAACTTACCTGCCAAACTACCTTTTTCTTAAGTTATAGACGGGGCAAAAGAGACCTCTCTGAAATCAGAAACTGCTAAAGTATTGGACTTAAAGGAAATTTTGGTGGTCTGGGAAGGAAATGTAAGACATCTAGGATAAGACTGTAGCTCAGTGGTGGAGTATTTACACAGCATGTGTGAGCTCTGAGCCCCAGCGAACACCCTCTCCCCAACACACAAAGCAACACACATATACATGCAGAGGATAAAGTTTTTACGTCAATGCGGTGTAATCTAATGAAACGTTTCTCAAACTTTGATCAAAGTTCTACCAACAAAGACAAACATATAACCGGTACAACAAAGCTTAAACCTAAGCTTTCAGGGTTTAATGTTTCCATATCTAACTCCGAGGAAATAAATTTCTCAGTTTATTAAAGAAAAGTAAAAAGCTCTACTTACCGTCAGAGTCATTGTCAGAATCCTCAAACTGTGAATAACAGATTGGTTTTCTATTTCTACGAACAAGACAGAAATTTTTCATTACTGTAAATATTAATTTTTTACCTTTACCTTAAAGTTATTAATAATCTTGAAGAAAGGAAAATGTGTTTGGAATCTCTCTAAAGTACTTCAATCTAAAGCCAAGAACTTGTCATTAACTGAAAAGCCATACCTAATACACATAATGGGAAGAGAAATTCAGGAAACCCCCAAAGCAAGAAGAAAACAAACATTATCAATTAAACTTTGTATTCTGTTCAGTGGTGACTGGGTATTTATAAACTGTGTGCCATTCTTTGCTTACATTAGAAAGTACCTGTTCAGTTTTAACCATATTTAAAAAATTCTGTCAGAGCAGAGCTATGGCTCACTGGTTAAGAGTATGCACTGTTCTTTCAGAGGACCTTAATCTGGTTCCCAGCACCCATGCCAGGCAGCCCACAACCCCCTGTAACTCCAGCTCCAGGATTCAAAACCCTCAGGCTTCCTCAGACATTGCACTCACATGCATATACCCACACAGACACAGACACCTAAAACCAAAACCAAACAAAAAAGCCTTGAAAGAAATCCCTCTACGATACCAAATAATGCTTTCTTAATGGAATGTACACTTTACAATAGTCTGTCCCTAGCATCTTTGTAGGAAATAAAGGATGCTCAGTGTACAAAGGTTCGTCTCCTTCCCCTGGGAAAGCAACGTAAAGCTGTTCCGCCTTCCCTCTGTCATCTATTACATGCCCCCAAGCTTACAAGCTCTTTTATCAGTTGCACGTTCTTTCAAGAAAAAATGGGAGTTGTGTGAAAAAGAGAGGCTTGTCCACTGTCCAGATCATAGTCCATACTTGTGTTTCCCCAAGAGAGCAGTTTACATGGGAAGGTGTTCTTATTACTCTCTGACTGGCCAAAGTTTAAGAATTTGACAGCTACATAAAATATGTCAGCTACATTTGACAGCATCTTAAGTTGTGGGATTGAAAAATTAGTAAACAAAGCCAAAGCCTACTAAAAAGACAAGTATATCTCAGGTTGAGTTGTAACAGACATGGATTCTTAATCGATTTATTAAACATAAATTACATATTGTATTTTAGAGACTCACTAGGGTGAGATATGCAGGAAACCATTACTTTTAAAAAGATCTTTAAAAACTTGGGTATGTGCACACTGGTACAATATCCCCTGGAGCTGGAAGAGTTGTAAACTGTCTGAGGTGGTTAGGAACGGAACTTGAGTCTCCTGGAAGAACACCAGGCACTCTTTTGAGCCAGCCCATAAATGCTTCTGTTTTTAACAAATATTTGAGTATGCGGCAATAGAAACTGCAAGGACTACAACCACCATAGCCTCAATTTGTGCCAACAGTCTTATCACCATCGCAATGTAAATGACAGAAGAGTGAAGACAACTGCTTTGGTTTTACTGTAGCAAAAGTAATGAGCTAGTGAGGTGCAGTGGCCCAAGTCACCTGCTGTGCAACCTTGATAACCTACTGTGACTCCTAGGATCCATGAAAGGTAGAAAGAGAAAGGACCCCACAGTTATCTGCTGAATCAAGACAATGTATGTCTACCACCATTCCTACCCCTTTTATTCACACAATAATTTACAAAACAACAACACACTGCACCCCCCCCCCCAATAACAACAAAAACCAGACCACAGTCATGATCTCATGGGGCTTCTGAGGATTCAGGGGACTGTGGATAATGCTGTGACTACTACTATGCCAAATAACAGCATTATGTCTTCAATATCTGCATGCCTGTCCCCTTTCAATTTCACCATGGAAGCAAGAGAAATCTAATCCTGCCTTCTAAACCTCATTATCTCAGAGGGGCCCATCTCAGTCGATACAGAGAAAGCCTTGATGTAGCTAAGTCCATAGATACAGTCAACCTTGATTCTTTGTTTTCTCTTCTCTATATCCACTTGTCAGAAGTACCTAAACTTGGGCTGGAGAGATGGCTCAGTGGTTAAGAGCACTGACTACTCTTCCAAAGGTCCTGAGTTCAATTCCCAGCAACCACATAGTAGCTAACAACCATCTGTAAAGAGATCTACAAAACCATAACTGCTTTGTGAACTAATTCAGTCCTCAATCCATCCCATGCTTGTTCATTCCACACCTTCAAGCTGCTTCTCAAACATGGCGAACCTTGGGCCTTGGCTCCTGGTGTATCTGGAAACAGCTACAGTGCACTCATATAAATAAATCTTAAAAAAAAAAAAAAGTACCTAAACTTACTTGCTCCATCTCCACATACACACACAGTGCCAAAGTCACAAACAACTGATAGCGTCTCAATTTTTCCCCCTGCTTTCACTCTGGCCACTCCAGTCCCCCTCAGAGCCAACCAACAGCCAGTGGCCTTTATAAAAGTGAAATGAGAATAACTCAGACCCTCCTCCACTGAAACTACAGATTTCCCATCTGTCTCAAATAAAATTCAAACTCCTAAGGCCTACAAAACCCTAACTGCTTTGTGATCTGACTCAGTCCTCAATCCATCCCCATGCTCGGTCATTCCACACCTTCAATCTGCTTCTCAAACATGGCGAACCTTGGGCCTTGGCTCCTATTTCATGTGAATGCCCCTTATATATTTTGCCTAGATAACCCGTTCATATGATTTGAAGTAAGGCTTTTCTCCTCCCTCCTATGTTACATTGTGGTGCTTATTTTGTTATCCCCCTTATCTCTCCCCATCCCTCTTCCAATAGAGTGTAACCTCCAACTCTTAGTACAATACAGGCCTAAGTGAATTCACTAAGTTTATTGTTGTCTGGTTTTGCAGGACTGGGGATTGAAGCTGGGGCCTCTCATCTGCTAGGCAATCACTCGACCACTGGGCCATAGTCTCAGCTATATTCATTCATTCTACTAAATGGATGGCTGGCCTGACATCCCAGTTATGATCACGGAGAGAGGATTCCAACAGTCTAACGGAAAGCAGAGAGGAACTGGGGTCATGTGACAGGGCATCACAGCTTGAGCTGGAAGTTTAATGGGTCTCTCTGCCTAGGGATTTGAGGGGCACAGAACAGGCACGCCTGCTTTTTCTGTATCGCTGGGCTGTAGTGCTCAACGTATGACAGCCACATACGGGTCGCTCGCTGTCGCGTTAAGCGCGACTCAAATGCTAGCCTACCAGGTCCCTCTGGAGTGGGGTGACTCAGCGGGCGACAGCTGCAGAAGGAGGCCGAGGGGCGGAAAGCAGGATGCCAGGCGGGACCTTCTGAGCAGCGGGTGGCTCTTACCGGAGACTGGCGACGAGCACACAATCGCGCTGCCCTCTGTCGGATCTCCTCTTCTCCCGCAACCATACATGACAGTGGCCCCCATCGTCCCCTGTCCTTGCTCCCTGCCCCGCGGGACGTCACCAACCACTCACCTGGTGGGACGCACCATGGTGCCCTTCCTAGAGCAGCAGTGCTCTGGAGCTGGGGAGCAGCTGTGGCGGTTTCAATTCCCGCCCAAAACCAGACGTCGCGCTCCACGCCCCGCTGCGCCAGCCCGCCAATCACCGCTCGCCTGCCTGAGGCGGCGCCTGCGTGCTGAAGAGAGAGCGCCTGCGCACACGCACCGTGGCCCGGGCACGCCATCCCGGATCCTGGCGGCCTAGATCCAGCTGTTGTTTTGCTCCTGCACTTTCGTCACAATTGCGATTTGGTACCGAGTCTAAAATACAATATAAAAGTAGCAACATGCCTCCAATATTTAGAATGACTAACTTAAAGATAACTGTAACAAAGGGTCTCTTGCATAGGAGTTTTCCTTGGCTCTTGAGGAAAGAGAAACATGAGTTCCGAATCTGCCAAAGCGGATCTGCTGGCTGTAAAAAAGAAGCAAGAAGTCAGCTGACTTATTTGGGCTGTTTTGCGTTGACAGCTCCAAGTGTGCTTTGGTGTCTAATGAAAGAGGTGAGTTCGAGCCCACAGCGAAGAAGCCCCTTCAATGTGGAGGCCCCAATGGCGGTATCTGGTACAGACTTAAAGAACAGAAGGAGGCTTCTAGGGGCCATCTAAAGTGCTGGAGCGCACGATTGCCAGTTTGGTGTTTGTGGACAGCTAGGCTTGTCGTTTTGCATGTTGCTCTGACAGGGTGCAGGCACACCCAGAGAATCCGGAGACGTAAACTGGGTTAAGATGAATTGTATCCTGAAAGCAACAGACCACAGGAGCAAAGAGTAACATGAAAACGTGTGTTTTTATTGATTTTTGTTCTGTTCCATGTTACAATATATTCTCATTACTGACTCACCTCATTATTGCACCTGTCCCTACTAACTTCCCCATCCCTACTAATCTTTGCATTCCCACCAGTCCCCTTTCCAGATTCATGACGTGGGTTTTTGTTTGTTTGTTTGTTCGTTTGTTTGTTTGTTTTGTTTGTTTTTGTGACCCACTATCTTAATTAGACCGGATGTGTGACTATTGAATTGCAGCTACTCATTGGAGCCTGGTGGGGGCACCCGTGGGCACACAGCTGAAAAATAACTTTCCTTTGCCTGAATCTGCCCATAGAAAACAGTTCCCTAATGACACATGGGTCGTTCTGAGTATTCTTCTCTCCTCCCTCCACTGCTGACGGGGCTAATCTTATGCAGACCTCTGACACAGCAGTGAGTTTACGACTGTAATGGCAGCATCTTGTCAGAAGGTGGCATTTTGTCTTCCTCTCTATGATCTGGTTCCTCTATTTTTCCAATTCTTATTCTGCAGTGTTCCCTGAACCTTCACAGAGGTGGTATAAATGTCTTGTTTAGGGCTCAGTCCCCATTCACCACTTGTTCTCAGAACCTTGTGTCATCCGGAGTCTCTACATTCACTATTGTTCACTGGAAAGAGACAATTCTCTGATTAAGGCTGGCACTTGTTGTGGGTATAAACGTGGTTTGACTGTGTCTATTTAACTGAACAACAATATTTATGTCCCCCCTCCCAGGGCCCGTCATCTTCCCTGCTATGGGTTTCTGACCGGGATCTTAGTGCCAGCCAGGGGTATGCTTCTATAGAGCTGACCTAAAATCCAGTCAGAGCAAATTGGATACCCTCATAACGGTACCCTAGTGCACAGATGGGCATGTTTTGCCTGGCAGGTTAGTAGAGTTCATAGAGTCCACAGCTGGGTTGGACCAGTAATGAAATTTCTCTTATAGCAGCCTCCATAGTATCTTCACGACCATAAAAGATAGCCAGCAAAGAGGAAGCTTCCAGCAGAGTAACAGCTTGACTTTTCTATATCATCAATTGAGCTGTGCAGTGTCTTTAACAACAGAGTTTATCATCTAGTTTTTACGGACAACCAAGAACAATGATAAGAATCTCTATTGTCCTGGGAGTTCATATTCATTCATACACACACACACACATACACACGTACATATATGTGTGTATACATAGACTGATGGCTAGCTCTTTAAGGGACCTTTATTCCTACTGTCTTTACATTTTCTTTTCTCTGAGTAGTGTTCAGTATGCCTCAGGCAGCATCCTGTGCAGTCTGTCCTTCTGTGCCCATACTTCCTACTTGGGGATCTTTCTTGTGTTCTCATATCCTTTTTCTGTTACATCTCATGACCTTCAACATCAAACATCTTCAAGCTACGACTGGGTCTCTGTTGTGTTTGGCCACTTGTATGAGTTCCATAAGCTGTGCGCTTATGTACCCCAATCCATCCCTCTTCCAACGCTTCCTCTTGCCCCCAATTCTGTACCTTCCCATGTATTAACTACTTGTTATTCTTGCCTAAGAGTAAAAGTACTTTTTGAGCATATTGTTGCTCTGAAATTAACTTTAAAATAACTTTTCATTTTAAAAAAGGAAGAAGCAGCATTTGATTTTTATCACAAAGATTAATGCACAGGAATAAGCAGGAAACACTATAATAGGCTGGTTGTGGTGGTACACACCTTTAATATCAACACTTAGGGGCGGGGTGTGCTGAGACAGGAAAATCAAATGTCTGACATCATCGTGGGATACATAGTCCTAAGTCTTCCCAAGATGCACAGTGAGACCTCCTCGCTAATAAAATGGAAGGAAAATGAAGATTGGAGTAGTTGGTTCAGCGTCGCACGGGAGCAGGGTGGGGTATGGTCTCTGAGGAATGGGCTGTGTCTTAGAGGTGTTCTGTGGCCGTTTGACTCATGGTTCTCTGCTCATCCTATAGAAACCCTGCTGAAGAATATGAAGAAAAGCCGAGAAAGGTTCTGCAACAAGGAAAGGGAATTCGTGTACAAGTTTCAGGTAGGACGTGAGCGCTTCGAGCTGAGAGTGCCCCTCAGGTTTCCCATGGACGAGAATGCCAGTCATCTGCATGGACGTCTGATGCTGCTGCACAGCTTGCCCTGCTTCATAGAGAGTGGTGAGGACGGACCTCCTTTTGTTTCTCCATAGTCTCTATCGTTAGATGTCTCTTGGTAGAGCACAGATTTTTGAACTTGGGATGTGACCCATGAGGTTGCACAACTGAGTGAGTGTCGGGCTCATGATGAATATGGCAACCTGAAAAGGTTTTCAGCACAAGTGACCAAACATTAATTCAAAGCCAGCTGAATGGTGGATTGAAGGTGCTCGAAGCTTGCTTTGCACTGCCCATGCCACTGAGCTGCCCACTGCCAGTGAGTGCGGCCCACTGCCAGTGAGTGCGGCCCACTGCCAGTGAGTGCGGCCCAAGCCTCCTGGTGCAGAGTCAGACTGCTGTTTGCACTGCGTTTACTGTCCGCATGGCTTTCTGTTCTTGTAGAAATGATAGTTTCCACTTTTCCACTCAACACTGAAGCTTCAAATTCCTGTATCTTCAGATTGTATTGTGTTGGGATGTTTTTGAGTTTAAACATTTTTTTATTGCATTTATTTATTGTGGAGGCAGAGCCTATGTGTGTATATAAAAATTTGCTTAATGACCTATCATGGGGAAGTCAGGGCATGAAATTAAGACACAGTTGCTAACAATTTCTAAAAAGCCCTTAAATATGTATTTTGGCATCTTATACTCTGTATTTATGAAAAATAGTATTCTTGACATTAGCAATTATAAAATCAAACTGAAAAAGTTAAGTGTACTTTCATTATTAAGTATTCAGCCAAGATTTAATTACTTGTATTAAACTGATCAAGCACATCCATTTCATTAGTACTGGTCTTTTATTTTGTGTGTGTGGGGTGAGGGGATGTGTGCATTTATGACTGTATGTTTATGACGGGTATCTATCTGTAGGGAGTGTATGTCTGTGGGGGTGTGTGAATGTGTGTGGGGGGTCATGTATGTGTGTGTCAGGGGAGGTTACATGTGAGTGTGGAGGGTTCATGTGTGGGCATGTGAGTGTGGAGGGTTCATGTGTGGGCATGTGAGTGGGGAGGGGTTATATGTGGCCTTGTGTTGGGGGTTATGTGTGGGTGTGGGTGTGTGTGGAGGGTTCATGTGTGGGCATGTGAATGTGTGTGTGGGGTTATGTGTGGGTGTGTGTTGGGGGATAGTAGGGACCAAAAGTTGATGTCAGGTATTTTTTTGTTGTCGACCTGTCTGCTTTTTAGAGTAATGGTCTTTCACTGAACCCAGAGCTCACCAATTCAGCAAGACTTGGTGGTTAGTGAGCTCCAGGGATCCAATACTGCAGTCTCTGTCTCCTCAGCACGGAAATGATAGGGACACACGGCTAAATCCTGTATTTTACATAGGTTCTTGGGATTGAAATCATACTTACACGGCAAGTCCTTTGCTCACTGAGCCTCCCCTAGCCTTTAATTTAGTCTTTAATGATTGGATTTATATACACCAAGGTAACATAAGTTTCTCCATGATTTTTAGACAGTGACTATTTGATTTTGTATACACATTACGTGTTTTACCTTTTGTCTTAGCTGGTTTGTATCGCTGTGATAAAGACCATGGCCAAGAGCAAATTGGGGAAAAGGGGGTAACAGGTGCCCTCTATCATGGGGAAGTCAGGGTACAAACTCAAGGCAGGAATCTGGAGGCTGGAACTATTAGGTATTCCTCCTGTTCTCTGTGGCTTGCTGGGACTGCTTTCTTTCGGTTCTCAGGACCACCAGCCTAGGGGTGATACCAGCCACATCAGTCTTGCATCCGTCAAGACCACGGCAGTGGCCCCACAGGCCTGTGCATCCGTCAAGACCACGGCAGTGCCCCCCAGGCCTGTGCACATGCTGCCCTTATGAACCATCTTCTCAGTTGAGGTTCTCTCTGAGATGCCTGACTTGGGTAAAGTTGACAAAACAACCAGGAACCTGTACATCTGAGTTATGTAAGATTGTATGGTGAGAAAGAGTCCACTTTATTTTTAGGCCTTGTTCTCTCAGATTCACGCCACCAACTAGAGCAGTAAAAAGGTTGTAAGGGGAGCTAAAAGCATTCTAGCATGTCCTGTAGTATAAACCAGAGGTCAGGACGAGAACAGGGCATGTCCTGTAGTATAA
The DNA here is from genome assembly GCA_902729485.2 of Mus minutoides. NCBI lineage: Eukaryota > Metazoa > Chordata > Mammalia > Rodentia > Muridae > Mus > Mus minutoides. Next base: position 484,702 of record LR750275.1, read on the forward strand.
ACCAGAGATCAGGACGAGAACAGGGCAGGGGTTGTCCTGTAGTATAAACCAGAGGTCAGGACGAGAACAGGGCAGGTCCTCACCCCACACAAACACTATCATTAGGAACTGGTTAGAAATATGAATTCTACATTTAAAAATTTTTTAAATTATATATTCATTTTAATTATATGCACCTCTGTGTGTGCATTTGCATACCACGGCACACGTGTGGCAGTCAGAGGACAATTCTTAATTCTCTCCTTCCATCATGTGGGTCCCAGGGACCAAACACAGGTCATTTGGATTGGAGGTCAAATGAGATTTCACAATGGAATGCTTTAGCCTACTGTGTGCACATCTTGCTGAAGATAGCATTTGTCATCCCTCTTTCAGACTTAAAAGACTCTCTGAGCCGTTTTATAGAAGAAGAATCCCTCAGAGACCATGACAGCGATGCAGAAGTGTGCTTGGAGGCCGTTAAATCCGGTGAAGTAGATCTGCACCAACTGGCAAGTACGTGGGCCAAAGCTTACGCTGAGGTAAGTAAGATGGAGGTCAGAGTCATGCCTCTGGACACTGCAGACTTTGTGAAAATGCTTTAGTTGTTGATGTCATAGGAAACAAAGGAGAGAATGTACCACATATGTTCTTGCTCCTGTGTTTCTGTTCTTTGTCAACATGAATGAGCTCCTAAGACAAAGCATTTTATTACATTTTTGTTGTGTGTGTGTGTGTGTGTGTGTGTGTGTGTGTGTGTACATGTGTGTGTGTTGCTTGTGCCACCAAGCACTTGTAGAAGACGATTTAAGGGAATCATCTCTTTATCTTCCACCGTGTAGGTCCCAGTGAACTATTTCTTGGGCCCAAGACCAATTTTTGTTATTTTTTTATGAAATATTTTTAGAATAATACCTATGGAAACAAGAAGCTACATTATCCTGCATAGTCCTTGGAACATGTTTACATAAAAAAAAAATCAGTCTGAAGTTCCAGCTGAGCTGATGTCTTGACTGTCATCTGACAGCCCACAGCAGTGGTCAGAATTTATTCTCAGCTCTGGTTAACTTCTCTCCTCACTTGTCTTCATGAAGTTGTCATTATTTCTCTGTAGGGTTCTGCAGCTAGCATGCCCTGTTTCATGCGATCCAAGATGCCACACACATTATTATTTTATTTACTAACTTCTGACTCTTTTTAGAATAATTTTTAATAATCAATTTTTTCTGGTTGTGAATTATTACATACAAATTATATTTATTGTGCTGGATAGTTTTATGTTAACTTGACACAAGCTAACATCTGAGAGGAAGGAACTTCATTTAAGAAAACGCTCTCGTGATAATGAACTGGAACTAGGAGTGAAATGAACTCTTCCCTCTCCTGGTTTCTTTGATCATCATGTTTCACCATGGCCATAGTAACCCCACCTTGTCATAAAACACATTCAAATGCAACTCAAGTTAGTGGTTGTGAGAAGTCCCACTATCCTGACGTGGATGGTGACGTGGATGGTGACATGGATGGCATTAGCTTTGTTGTTCATCATGTTGTGCAGGCACACATATGCATCGTGTATAGATATGAGGTCATAGCATACTGACTTTCTTACTGTCCTGGGCACTTCTGTCCCTTGATCTGTAGGAGTACCTCATTCCTTTCTCTAGGTAATCCATAATAACAAGTTAGGTTGTCGCTCTCCTCTCCGTGTTCTTTTGTTATATTTAGACAGTTCTAGAATAACATCTACATGTGTGTAAGTGCAGGGTCTCTGTGTCCCTGTGTGATGTTCAAAGGCACAGTCATGATATCCATACTTTTTCCTGTAGCGTGTTAAACAGGAAGCAAGCTCTGCCTTGACTGACTGTGTGTACCGTCTGTCTCACAGACCACCTTAGAGCATGCGAGACCCGAGGAGCCTAACTGGGATGAAGACTTTGCAGACGTGTACCATGACCTAATCCACTCCCCAGCCTCTGAAACGCTCTTAAATCTGGAACACAACTACTTCGTTAGCATCTCAGAACTGATTGGTGAAAGAGACGTGGAGCTGAAAAAGTTACGAGAGAGGTAATACTCATTTCTTGTGTTATTATAATTAAATGTTACACTATGAAATATGACAGCCTGTAGGGCAGGCTGTTTGCACTTTTATAAAATTACAACACTATACAAAGTGCTTCAGGTGAGCTGTCTTCTTTGATTTGACCAGAGCCCCACACTTAGCATCTTCATTGTGCAGGTGAGAAAACCTTGGCTTACATGAATCCACTGATTTATCCAAGGGCAAGCTAGAATTTTAACCCAGTGGTTGAGAAAGACTTCAGAACTATTAGCCCTTCCTCCTTGCTCTGTATCCACTGCAAACCTCTTGTGGGTGGCCTTCCTCTAGGCCACGGTATCTTTCAGTTCTCTTACAAACATCTGCATCAGGAAGAAAATAAAAAGAACCCTAGACTCCTCCCTGGGACTTTTGATCAGATTTGAATTCCTTCCATAGAGTCTACCTAAGACAGCAGGCAAAGAGCGCTTTCTCAGAGTAGGAGAAAGCTGCAGCTCCTTTGATGTGAACTGTGACTTCTCAGGTTCCTCCTCCTGTTCTGTTAGTGTGATGCAAAGAGCATACTCCTAGACAATCCATTTGACTTAGTAGATTCTTTATTACTTTAAAAGCATTTATTTCAGAGTATGGGTATACATACCATCAAGATGAATTTTAATATTACTTGTATGATGTTTTTTGTTTTGGAAGCTTGTTAAGAGCAAATAATACTTGATTTTTTTGTGGATGAATTAAGATTAGTACAAAAGAAGTCAACTTCAATGAGACGCCATGTGCTCTTGTTCCTCATTAGCCTAACATTAGAAAACATTAAGACTAACAGTGTGTGAATAATTTGCTTTATTTTTAAGTTATTATAGTTAATAAAAATTAGAATATAAAATAATCATAGATGGATTTCATTTCTTTCATGATGGTGAACAATGAACCCAGACTTTGAGCCTTGTGTCTAAGGAGTCAGCTAACTGTCAATCAACAACACAAGGGGAAAAGAGTTATACCTATTCTGAACATTATCAGCCTTTCTCTCATAGTTATTGCTAATAATGCAGTGTAACAACTAGTTACATTGTTGCACTAGTCATCAGAAGTGCTCCAGAGATCAGTTATAACATGCTGCAGGGTGCAAATAGGTTGTATGTAAATGCTCTGCCTGGAAGTCCCTGTGAGTCCCAAGGGCTAACTAACTGTGTTGCTCAGTGCCTTTCTGCCTCCTATGGGTTCCTGGCTAGTGCTTCCACCAGGCCCAGGACTTCTTTAACCCCTGCCTGCTCCTCCTGAGAGACCCTGTCTGGCCACCTATGGTTGGGCTGCCCTCTTTTCTAAATCGGAGGTGATTTCTGTTTATTTATTATTCTTCGAAACAGTCCCTACTCTACCACAGACAATGAATTAACTCACTAATTATTTACTCTCTCTGGAACCTGATGATTTTTTTCTATTGTGTTTTTTTTGGTTTTGTTTGTTTGTTTGTTTGTTTGTTTTAGGAAATGTTACATTGTTTTAAAATTTGACATTCAGGTTGCAGAGTTGTGGTGCTTGGTTCTGAGACAGTCTATATGTTAACATGTTATATGAAATACACTCTCTTTTGAACTTAATCTAGGCAATAGCTTTAAAAGTAATTATATGATTAACTGCATTTAGATACATTCAGAATGATGTAAATGTTCATGAAATTTTATTTGTTGAATTCTTTTTGTCTTTTTTTAAATGAAAAATATCCTGCTTTTATGAAACCATATTTTAGATAGTTCTTTAAACATTAGAGGGAATGGTAATAATATTTTTTTTATCTACTAGAGGAAGTACTTGTAAAATATTAATGCAGATATGTAGTCATTTTGTTTCTAAATGAATCTTACTTATAAGCATACTGTTCACTGGATACTTAGTACCTTCTGAAACATTAGTGATCAGCAATGGCCGTGCACAGTGGTGATCCCAGTTCTCAAGAGGCAGAAGTATGAGGCCAGACATGGCTGTGTAGTGAAACCCTATCTCAGAAACCATATCAAGCAAAAATGCTTATGGGACCATCTGCATTGTATATAGTACAGTGGGAGCTAAATCACACAGAATATTTACTTCCAGAAGATGTCAAAGTGTTCATGTGTATATACTTAACACATCTATCCTACTTAAGTGTTATGAATAAGTATAAACTCAGTTTTAAGAACAATTTACTTAACTCAAATAACAGTAAAACTGTCCCATTTTGTTTATTATATATATTTAAATTTATATGTTTACTTATTTGTGTATGTGTGGAATATGTATATAGTCCTGTGGGTGCTTTGATGTGTGTAGGTGGGTGGTGTGTGTGTGTGTGTGTGTGTGTGTGTGTGTGTGTGTGTGTGTATGTATGTATGTGTGTATGTATGTATATATGTACATAATGTATGTGAAGCCCAGGTCAGTACTGAGTGTCTTCCTCAGTCTCTGTCCACCATATTTTTTGAGACAGGGTTTTTCAGTGAACTTGGAGCTTGTGTGTTTGGCTTGGGTGTCTGAACAGTGTACTCCAGGGCTCTGCCTGTCTCTGCTTTTCGAGCCTAGGGTGCAGATGTGCGACCACACTTAGCTTTTCTGTAAGATCCAACCAAACAATCTCTCAGTCCCTCAAAATATCATTTATAATACATTTTGCATGCATTTGTATTAAAAGATACTTTTTAATTTGAGATTTTAATGAACAAATGTATTAATGCACTCTGAACAGACAATAAATCTTAGAAGTACAGCTCAGTAAAATTTCACAGAGCAAGCCAACCCTTGTAGCCACCACCCAATCAAGAAATAGATGTTTTCCAGCAATACAGAAGCCTCCCTGGTGCCCTCCTAGTCATCCTGAATGACTTCTGTCTGTACCTCCACCATCACTGATGGGCTTCTCCTGTAGGAGGCCCATTCTGTCCATGGTTTCTCTGGGCAAATAGAAGGAGTAGCCCCAAGCTACAGCATCAGGTTGTGGTTTACATTGCTTCTTAAAGTAACTGTGACTTACTATGTATCTCTTCAACCGTAATCAGTAGTTTCCGGGTGTAGTAGACTAGCTTCCAGCATTGAGCGCCTGTCAGTTCATAGCCACTCGCCTGGGAAATCTGCATGGGCTGCTGACAGAGCTCTTTTGGGGGAACTAGATGAGAAGGGGTTGGAACTATTGAAGAGTCATGAAAGCTTGCTTGGATTTCATGTTTCCAGTTATGGATTAAGCTCAGCGTGATGATCTGGCTGCACGGGAGGCAGGCCTGATACTTGAAGTCATAGCTCTCAGTGTTCACATACTCTTTTATGAGGACTGGGAGCATTTTCACGTTGTTGGAGTTTTAAATCTTAGATATATTATCCATCATAAAATTAAAAATTATGTTTTCACTCGTGGCTGTATACCCTAAACATGTAGTGAATATAGCTTATTTGTTAATTTGTGTTTTAGACAAGGTATTGAGATGGAAAAGGTGATGCAGGAACTGGGGAGATCCCTCACAGATCAAGATGTGAATTCATTGGCTGCCCAGCACTTCGAATCCCAGCACGTGAGTGAGATGAGGTGTGCGGCTTTACATTTACAACCACGTTTTCTCTTTCCTGTGAAATATTGACTACCTGCTTTTCTCTCTCTCTCTCTCTCTCTCTCTCTCTCTCTCTCTCTCTCTCTCTCTCTCTCTCTCTCTCTAGGACTTAGAGAATAAATGGTCAAATGAACTGAAGCAGTCTACAGCTATCCAGAAGCAAGAATATCAGGAATGGGTGATAAAGCTTCATCAGGACCTTAAAAACCCCAACAATAGCTCCCTCAGGTACTGACCAGCGGCTGTTCCTGTCACAGGGGCTTCTGTCACTACACTGAGCCTTGTCGGCTAGATATGTTTGGCAATGAAAATCCAAGATTTATATCTTAATTTTTAAAGACTTATTTATTTTTACTTCATGTGCATTGGTGCTTTGCCTGCATGTTTGTCTGTGTGAGGGTGTGGTGTTGGATCTACTGAAGCTGGAATTAAGACACTTGCTCTGTGAAATTTTACTGATGACTAGGAGGGTACTAGGGAGGCTTCTGTATTGCTGGAAAACATCTATTTCTTGATTGGGTGGTGGCTACAAGGGTTGGCTTGCTCTGTGAAATTTTACTGAGCTGTACTGAGTGACCGTTTGGGTGCTGGGAAACTGAATTCAAGTTCCTTGGAAGGAGCAGCCAGTGCTCTTAACCACTGAGCCACCTCTCCAGCCCTCTCTTATATTTTTTTGAGAAAGAGTCTCATTATATAGCACTGCTGATCTCAGACTTGGCATTTAGCCTAGGTTGGCCTTGAATCTGGGGAAATCCCCCAGCTTCAGCATCCTAAGTGGTAGAATTACAGGCATTTTTCTTCCACTTTATTATAGTGTATTACTCTTGGCATGACTGGATGAATGCCAGACACTCTCTAACCAGAAAGAGAAACACTCTTTAAGTACAGTAAACCTTTTCCAGAATATGTTAGTGCATGTCTTAAGCATTGGTATACAGACAGGTTGGCTTTGGATGAGCATGGTCTCTTATGTCATGTCAGTCTCCCATTAGTCTTGCCTTGAGGGTGAGAAATATATCTCTGCGTGCTCTCTCTCTCATTCGTCTTTTGTTTCTTTTGGGGGGTTGGGGGCGCTGTTTGTTTTGTACAACCTAACAGCTGCTTGCCACGCACTCTTGACACTGGCCCACCTAACACATTCAGTAAGCATTGGGATGAAGGGATGCACAGATACATCTCTATTTAGTCAGGCTGGTTACTAGCTCAGTTGGTAAAGTGAAGATCTGAGTTTGTCCTCCAAGCTTCACACATGTGCACAGACACACATGCCTCCGTAGACAAGAAATGAGAGGGTAAGAACCCAAGGAGCTGAAGGGGTCTGTAACCCTATAGGAGGAACAGCAATATGAACTAACCAGTACCCCCTGAGCTCATGTCTCTAGCTGCATATGTAGCAGAAGATGGCCTAGTCGGCTATCATTGGGAAGAGAGGCCCTTGGTCTTGCAAAGATTTTTGTGCCCCAATATAGGGGAATACCAGGGCCAGGAAGCAGGAGTGGGTGGGTTGGAGAGCAGGGTAGGGGAGAGGGTATAAGGGACTTTTGGGATAGCATTTGTATTGTAAATGAAGACAATATCTAATAAAAACAATTGTTAAAAAAAAAAAGGAAAAGAAAAAGAAACGAGCTGGTAACATCTTCCCATGGCAGTTTTCTTACCTCTTCTCTGCATATGATGGTCTCTTATTTGCTTCACCATTTTCCCAATTGTCCATCTTCTAGGGACAACCCAGGTACTTTACTTCCCAGCCAGAATTTTGAGAACAGTGGAGTTGAGGGGTCCGAGCACAGCATGCATTGGGCTTTCTGTGCATGATTGCATGCACTGACCCAGGTGTAGAGCACACACGGCGTGTTGTAGGCAAAGGTGTTCAAAGCCATGGATTTAAGGAAGCTAAAAAGTCCTTGTGATAGAACTTCCCTCTGTGCTTTCTGGCCCAGTGTGCAGGCCACTGAGTAAATTCTGGCCTCTCGCTGCTGCTTCTTAAACCGCTATGCCCTCGGGAAAATGCTTTTACTATTATTATCATTAGTAGGTATTTCCTCAAGTAGCAGAAATTCTGTTTTTGACTCCTGGACAACTAGGCTTATTGATGGATAAATGATATGAAGTAAAGTTCACCTGTTAGAGGGACCCCAAAGACCAAGTTCTCAGTACATAGATGTGTTTGCCCCAGAGGGACAGGGGGCAGGGAATAAGAGACAGCAGCAGGAGATAGAGGGTGAGGGAGAAGGGGAAGGGAATGAGGGAGGGAAGAAAGAGTATCTGTCCCAAAGAGACAAAGGACTGCCTCTGGAAAGAGAGGAGACAGATGTGGCCCATAGGAAAATGGAGGTTTATAAAGGTACACGGGGAAGCCTGTTAGGATGAGGTGTTGGATTTTGATTGGGCATGTTCATTAGTTGAGCTAAATGGGGGGCGATTTTGATTGCTGGACTTCAATACTTTGATAGCTAGACCTTGGTATTCAGCCTCAGGAGGAGGAATTGGCCAAGTAGGGGAATGACCTTGGGGACTGGCTTTGGGAATGTTTTCAGCCAAGCAGAAGGAATGGAGGAGAAGGGCAAGGCCTATGTTCGCCATGCTCAGACTGGCTAGAGTCCCTTCATTCCCACCTTTTTGTTTTATGCTTGGGTCATTCATTAAGTGCTGGGTAAGTGGGTGTTTCCTGCTGACATTGGGGCATCATTGGTAGGGGATCCTGGGTAAAGTTTCTTCACTTGTTCTAATGGAGCACAGATTAAGGAATTGTTACCATCATAAAACTTGCTCTTCTTATAGCACGCTGCCTGCTCTCACCATCCTGTCAGCCTCCCAGAGTGGTAGATGCGCTGCAGCCTTGGCCAGTGCTCTCTGCTCTGTGCTCCATCCTGATGGGCGTGACTGGGACTTCCCATCCCCTGTTCACTGTCTGGGTCCCCGATGGCTAATATGTGGGACAGTGTCCTGCTTGAAGACTTTATACCCGAGTCTCTCCCTGTGTTTTCTTCTCATCAAGCCATGAGAGCTCTGCCTGTGTTCTTATACCGTCTGGATGTGTGTCTATCATCAGACACTTTGTCCATCCTTGCTCCTGCTCTGTGGCTTACCTTTTTATTGTTTTACTTTTATCTTTTAAAAGCAGACTTCTGTTCATGCAGACCAGCCTGGCTTTAGCTAGCAGTGACCTTTCTTCCTGTGCCTTTCTCAGTACTGAGATCTGGGTGTGTGCTCCCATAGCCAGCTCTTCCTCCTCCTGCTATACTGTAGGAACTGGATTAAGAGATTTCAGCAGGGAGTGGCAGCCCATGCCTTTAATCCCAGCACTTGAGCAGTGACGGATTGAGCTCTGAGTTTGAGGCCAGCCTGGTTTATATATCGAGGCACTACAAAGTAAGACCTTGTCGAAAGAGGAATATATTTAGCCAAACAGCAATTATGTACAGAAGTTAATGGGCCATCACTAGTAAGAAGATTCACATCTTGTCAGCAGGGCAGCAGATCTGTTGTCTATACAGTGTCCAAAAGGCTTCATTTTGTACAGTAGCTGGATTCTGCTCTGGGCTGGAACTCAGGTTCGGGAGAGTTTTTCTCTGCACGCTGCCCCATCCTCAGCATCCAGTAGTCTGCACACCTGTGCCATGGAGTGAGTCCTCTCTGTGCTGCTGTCCTCGCACAGGAATGGCGTCTTGTTTTCTGTCATTTGCTGTGGGTCAAGCCATCTACCATTGAGCTACACCCCAGCCCTGGTCTACCTTTGTCGGTTGCCTGTCACTCCAGCTCTGGTCTGGAGCTAGCCTTGTGTCTGGCTCGGATGTCAGTCATTCGAGAGGCATCTCCTGTCCTGTGTTTCCTTGGACACAGTTTGTGAAGACTGATGAGAGAGTTCAGGTGCAGGAGTCTGTGGCTCCGACCTGGGCTAAAGTGTCTTCTACTCTGCACATGACCTTTTAGAACTCTGGTGAGATTTTCGGCTGATTTCTGTTGACTTCCTTGGATGACAACACCCTTTGAAAAGTGTGCACTGATGACATCAGACTGTCCTCACGCCCTGGCCCACCTTTGGGACCATCCACTTTCCTTCATTGCCTCGTGCCATGGGTTTGAATTGAGCAGTTATGTGGTCATAGCTTCTCCAGGATAACTTTATCCCATAGCAAAGAAAGAACTTGTCTAGTGAGAATAGAATGCTGGGGAAATTCATCCAGACTAGGAAGTGTCAAAGGAACCTTTCAGTTCTTGATTTATCTGGCCTTTTAATTAAAATCACTTAAAACTGTCTTGTAAATTACTGTTATTATAATGGTCATCATCCTCATCATCGTATGTGTGTGTGTGTGTGTGTGTGAGAGAGAGAGAGAGAGAGAGAGAGAGAGAGAGAGAGAGAGGTGTATATGAGTGAGCAGTGGGAAATAAGAGGACACTTTCAGAAGTTGTTTTTCTCTTCTCGCAATCCATCCTAGCATCGAACTTAACGCTGGGCCTGCCTTGTGAAGCAAGGGCTTTTACCTGCTGAGCCATCACAGCAGCCCAAGGTTTTAATTTTTACTCTTTATTGCTGTCACCTCATCTATTTTATAATTTTGTTTAGGATTTGCCCTAAGTATGTCTGATATGGCTTTTAAAGATATTACATATTAGTTCCTCAGCTAATCCCTGAATCATTTTTAAACCACTAGGAAGTACTAAGTGGAGATGTGTTAGTTGATATTGTAATGAAGAGAATCATCCGCATTGCCTAACTTTGAGGAGGAAGTAGAGGACGTGTGGGGGCTTTTGGGAGCCGCTGCTGCTATGCTCTTGCTTGTCACCGCGGATTAACATGACTTTAGGGAGAAATTAAGCTCAGTGTCAGCTGTTCAGCTCTCTCATGTCATGGTGAACTTACTGTCCTCCAACAAAACTTCTGGTGAATGTGCAATGAGTGTAACCGTAATTGTATTAATTTCAGTGAAGAGATTAAAGTGCAGCCGAGTCAGTTCAGAGAGTCTGCGGACGCCGCCGGGAGGATCTATGAGGAGCAGAGGAAGCTGGAGGAGAGCTTCACCATTCACCTGGGTATGGGAGCTCCCTCAGCAGCTACAAGGAGCCTCGGGTGGACTTCCTGCAGTGAGCAGGGCTGCCCTCTGTATCTGATCCCAGCTCACCACCCGCCCACAAAGGCTAGAATTTATGTTCTAGCTAACATATTTGCAGATGAATTGTAGTGGCTATTAACATGGGAGATGGGAGAGCCACTTTTAGTTATTAATTGGAACATGGATCTACCCAGAGTCTTGCCACAGACGTTTGCATCCACTATAGGATTTCTGTAGCTGTCTCGCTGTCTCTCTGTGCTGCCCATCCCTAGGAGCCCAGTTGAAGACCATGCACAACCTGCGGCTGCTGAGGGCAGACATGCTGGACTTCTGTAAGCATAAGAGAACTCACGGGAGCGGCGTGAAGCTCCACCGGCTGCAGACAGCACTGTCCCTCTACTCCACGTCTCTCTGCGGCCTGGTTTTGCTAGTAGATAACCGAATTAATTCATATAGCGGCATCAAAAGAGGTAAGTAGGTACCATACAGATGTATCTCACCACAATTCTCTTGGTAATTCCATTTCTGTAGAGGAGTCTCACACTGTAGCCCATCCTGATCTTGAACTCAAAGCAGTCCTCCTGCCTCTGCTTTCTAAGTGTGGGAGTAACAGGCAAGTAAAAATAATAATCCAACTATAAGTACATTTTTTATTTTAGAACAGGGCTGCTGAGTGATCTTACCCAGTATCTCCCATGCCTTCCAAGTCAGACAAAACCAACACTTATTATTGTTTACAGACACTGGGGATAGATTATAACCATAGTGTGTGTTATTTAAAGATGGCTTGGAGTTGTATTAGAATGTACTTCTGAGAGTGAAGTATTGGTAGAAATTGTTGTACCCTAATTTAATGTGTGGTTATTACAAACAACAAGAAACCATACTTACAAACGTCATTGTCCCTCTTAGATCTCACTTTCTATAAGTAAATGGTAAATATTTGATGATTTACACTTAAATCATACTTACAAACGTTATTGTCCCTCTTAGATCTCACTTTCTATAAGTAAATGGTAAATATTTGATGCTTTACACTTAAATCATACTTACAAACGTCATTGTCCCTCTTAGATCTCACTTTCTATAAGTAAATGGTAAATATTTGATGCTTTACACTTAGAATGATATTTTGGATCCCTTAGATTTTGCCACAGTTTGCCAAGAATGTACGGACTTCCACTTCCCTCGGATTGAGGAACAACTGGAAGTTGTCCAGCAGGTGGCGCTGTATGCGAGAACGCAGCGCAGGAGCAAGTGCAAGGAGGCCCGCGGTCAGTAATGCAGCATCCTGGACACCAACCACTAAAGCACGCAGAGTTCATAGCGGAGGGGCTTACAAAAAACAAAACCAAAAACCCCAAAATTTAATATCTTCAGAAGCTAGGGGTTTTTTTCCCCTAGTTTGTTCTTTCTTTCCTTTTTCTTTCTTTCTCTCTTTCTTTTTTCCTGTTGATTTTCTCTCAAGATCTTTAGAAAAAAACCATGATAAAAGTTCATTGCCATACTTAAAGTCAGAGCTTTCGAAAAGTTTGCTTTTGAGCTACACTGCCTCTAATGGATAGACTCATCTCTATAAAGTCATGAAAGTCAGAGTTAAAGTGGAACAAACCCAAGCTTTTCCTGATTCGTCTTTTTGTCTGGTGCTAGGGGTTGACTAAGCCCCTTCTCATGCCATGCACGTGCTGGTCCACGGGGCGCACCCTAGCCCTGAGCCATCTCTGACCTTTTGACTTTAGGGCTGTTTTGGTTGTTCTAGAGAGAGAGAGAGACAGAGACAGAGAAAGAAATTGATCTGGTTAAAAAACTGTTTTTCCCTGTATTTATGTACAACACAACGTCCTTTCAAATTACTTAGAATTTTGTTGGAAAATTTTCAAACTTACTGAAGTATACTTTATAATTACTTCTACTTCATCTACCTCTGCCCCAACTTCTGAAATTCTAAAACCTTCCAAAAGAGTGCCACCAATTGGGAAGCTAGCATTTAAATCATGAGCCAATGAGGGATGCTATGTTTTTAAATCATAGTCACACTAATCACCCCAAACCAAGCAAAATGTCTGTCACCCGAGAAGCTGCTCCTTGGTTCCCTGTGGTGAGAGCAGCAGGGCTGTGCCTTGATAAGTGTCACATATGTAGTGGGTCATAATCATATTTTTATGCATCAGCTCTCTGAAACTGATTCAACCTGTAGAACAAACTTCATATCCCCTGACCGATATCTCAGTCTTTTCCCCTTCCTCATCCCATGTTAGCTGTTACTCTGTTCTGTTAGTTCAACAGTTCCAGGCTGTCCTCAGGCAGTACTGAACTTGCATCCACCCTGGTTGTTTTGTTTGGTTTTGTTTGCTTTGGTTTGGTTTTTCGAGACAGGGTTTCTCTGTATAGCCCTGGCTGTCCTGGAACTCACTTTGTAGATCAGGCTGGCCTCGAACTCAGAAATCCACCTGCCTCTGCCTCCCAAGTACTGGGATTAAAGGCGTGTGCCACCACGTCTGGCTCCACCCTAGTTTTTAATTACATAACGTGTCAGTTTTCACCTGTCACATCTGAATTGTCAGCATCACTGGTCTCAAGCTGTGAGGCCCAGCAGGTAGAATGCACACTGTGAATACACTGGTCAAGGGGATGAGTCACATCCTGAATGGAACAGAATAGGATGGTGTGACACTTCATCTTGTTAGTTGGATTGGCATGCAGTTGAAGACTTGTGAGCTGGTATCTTTGGAGTTGTTTGATGTTTCTGAGCCACAGCTGATGGTGGATAACTGAGACCACAGAAGGGAAAACTGGGATGGAAGGGGGCGGATGCCCCTCCTTCCCGTCCTGCCTGCCTGCCTGCCTGCGCCTCCCAGATATGTTTGTATGTACAGAAGCATATTTGTCTAGTTGTCCTTCTTACACAGTGACACTTTGCATGCACGTGGCTCCATAAGCCCTGGAGGCCATGCCCTCAGTCTAGAAGCCCCTTCAAGACAACTTTCTTTTTTGTTGGTTCTAAGATGGGGTCTCAGCATGTCCCCAGCCTGCCCAGAACTCACTGTGTAGCCTAGGCTAGCCTTGAACTTGTGATCCTCCTCCTTCAGTCTCTTAAAGGCACTTGTAGGTTACAGAAAGTCTTGGGAAAAAACTTCTTTTTTCTTCTTATTTTGAGTCTTCTTTATCTGCACATGACCACATTTCTATTCATCATGCTTGCATCCTGATATACAAATATTTGTTTATTCTAAGGTGTTTCATTCATTTTTGTTTACTGTGGTTGTTATGTCATTGTATTTCCATAGTTTATGATAAAACTGATATATGAACATCATATTTTTAATAAATATCACCTCTTTTTATTGCTAAGGAACATGTCACTCATAAAAACATGGACAGACAAGTGGACTGTGAGCTCTTGTTTCGTTTTCTGTTTATTTTGAGATTGTATTTTAATTACATTTCTTCCTTCTCTTTCCTCCCTCCACACCCTCCACACCCTGCCCTCTATCCTTTAAAATTTGTGCTCTCTTTTCTTCATGAGTTATTGCATGTATATGTTGTATTTGTATGTATATATTTATTCCCAAATGGAACCTGTTGAGTCCATGTAATATTCTTGTGTGCCTGTTTTGGGGCTGACTGGCACTCTACAGCCATTTGGTGTGCTATCCCCTGGTCTGGTTCTTTGATAGGGAGTTTGTTCCTTCCTTGTGTGCTCAGGATTGGAGCGTTTGCTCCCTGTAGTCTGTGCTGTAACCCACTGCTTATTTGCATCATGTCAGTTGCCAGGTTCTGCTCTGATGCATGAAATATGCTTACAAACCGCCCTGAGCCTTCTGTCCACCCATTGTGTTCATACTTTCTCTACCAGTTCGTAAAATGTGTGTTTAGAAGACATACTGGTGTAAGTCACTGGGCAGTGTTATGCAGTTATGTTTTCAGACAGTGTTTAGAGTTATGTTTTAGTGTGTACTGTTTAGTAACTTGAAGGTCTAGCTGTTTTCTAATGTGGAATGCCATTTCAAAATAGATTGCAAAGTAGTTTTTAACTTAACTGGTGTAAGTAGATTGCCTCTGAAAGATGGCTACTTTGAAAAGTAGTACTCATTTTGTATTTGTGACAAGAGAATGCTTATGACATCAAGGTGTACTTTCTATTAAAAATGTGCATATATGTAAATAATGTATCCAGTTTTAATAAAGTATGCTCAATCAAAATGTTTCTCAATAACCAACATTTATCTTTCCAAGAAAATATCATGCCTCAAAAATAAAAAAAGGAACTAGTGATTGTTGGAAAAAGTTCAGTTTGAAGCAATATCACATATCTGCTTGAAATCCATTATATATAGTGTCAGATGAGACAGTAAATTTAATGAATGTGCTGAATATAAAATGATTCTTGGTGTTGCTAGCTTGTCTGTCTAGTTCCGAGCAGGTTATAGCAACAACCGTGAGTCAGAGTCTATAAATAAAGATGGCCGCACCACAGCTATCTAATGAAGTTGTTTTATGTGCAGCTAACTTAGTGCCCTGACCTCTCAGAAGAAAACTAGAGTGTTGGTAAGCACAATGTAGCCAAACCATGTGGGGACAAGGCTGGCCCCACCTCTTATCTCTGATTCCTGCTTAGATAGCAGCTTACTGAATCCTTTCTTCTCCAAATAAAATTAAGAGATGTAGCTAAATTATAGTACACATGCTTAGTGTTTGCAGCAGAGGAGGGAGGGAGCAAGGTCGCTCGCAGTGCCTGGGAATGTGTAAGCCTAGGGCAGAGTGGCAGGAGTGGAGAGGCACGTAGTACACTTTTGCTATGTGGTTGTTTTGAAAGAGTCGGGGTAAGATATTTTCATATGTGGCCATATTTCTTTGTGTTCTATTTTCTTTATGAATAGATGCTGGAAACCAAAATGGAGGAAGTGATGATAAATCTAAGAATGCTGAGAGAAACTATTTAAATATTTTACCTGGTAAGTATTATTTTGTTTTACATTCTTACTTTCTTATAGTCATACACACTAAAATAGTAGATTTGAAACGTGTTCTTATGGTGATCATTTATAAAATGTTGAACCATATGTGTCTTTTAAAGAGCACTTGTATCCATATAATCCATATAATTCACAGATGTTCTCCAATGCAAAGCCTCACGTGTATACTAGTAATGACTTCTAGATCCATATAGAAAACCCATAGTAATATGCAGTTTTCATGATTTTATATTTTTAATTTTCTCCCATACATTGTTTCTTAGTTACAAGGAATGAGCCAAGAGGTGTTTTTACTCTAAAATATAAGCAGTGGTTAGACTGTGGCAGGGCCTTGTCATGCAGGTTCACATCTCCCTTCGCATCCTTCTGCCTGTGTCTGCTCCCTGTTGCTATTGGACACATTTAACCCCAGGAGCTCAGGCTCTCAGTCTTCCTGTGGTTGAGCTCACTAACTGGTTCTTAGGCACCAAACAGAAGCCCTGTGTGCTTTGTAAATGTGAACTCTTGAACAGTGGTAGGTTTTATAGCTTCAAAAATAGCCCTTCCTGATAGTTTTTTGTTCTCTTTTAGGTAGTTTCTCACACTTCCTTCCTCAGACCTTGAACACGCAGGCCACGTCACTAATTTAAGGGAAAGTCATTCCCATTTCTGTACTCATCTTAGAAGGCATAGCCCATTGGGCTGTGGTCATCAGCCTCTGAGTTTCCTCCCACCTTCGCATCTCCTGCCTTGGTGGATAATGTTAGACTCACCACAAGCCGGTCCCTCCCTTTGTGGAGCAGGAGATTGTCTGTTATTCTTTGTAGACCCATGACCTGAGTCATCACACTGGCTTTCTAGGAGTGTGGTGGCCGTTACTGCTGTGGAAGTGCCTGTGTCTCTTGTTCAGTTTATTTCCTTCCTTCCTTTAAAAAAGCCTATGAGTTAGTATCATTATTACCACTAAACAAGGAATGATATGCCTTTAGTCTGGGGTAGGAAGGAGTACTAAATTGCCTACCACATATACTGACAGGGTCTGAAATTCCATACCCAACATATTGACAGGAGATGAAAAATACCTCCATCAAAACTTATTTCAAATCATGAAGAAAACCAGGTGTAGTACATATTTTTAAAATTTTTTAAAATTTTTTCCTTTAAGTTTTTTATACAATATGTTTTTATCCTATGTCCTTCCCCTTAACCCAGGAATAGTTGTTTCTTTATGATAGTCTTGGTACCCAACAGCTTATTCCGTGCAGTTCTCCAGCAGCCTCATAGAACAAGCAGTTAGCCTGATTCCCACATTTTCTGCAGCAAAGTGCTGGGTGAGAAAGTAAAAGTGAGTCTCACCTTGCCAAAGACTGCTGGAGAGCAGCAGGTCTCCTCCACGTCCAGCCCGGACCCTTCTCTACGCTATCTCAGTAATTTGTTACTACAGCCAGCACCTGGACTGGCCCCCATTTTATTAATGGGTAAAATGAGACCAAGAAGCAAGTCATTTAAGGACAGACAAAGCAGTGCCAGATTGGGGATTAGGAGCACCTGACTGGCTCACAGAGTTGTCTTCCCTCACTGCTGGCCCACAGCCCACGCCCAGTGCTGGGAGGCCCATCCGCTGAGATGAGGCCGACACATCTGGGGCCCAGGAGGCCAGTGCCTTGCAGAGTCTGCGCCATTGTGACAAGCCCCACCCCGCCACATGATCTCCTTTCTCCTTCTCTCTGGCTGGCTTATTTTATACCTCTATCCCTGCCCTTTGTGTTCTTTTAATAGTTTGTTTGCCTGTTTTTAAAGAAAATTTTTGCTTGGGTCCCATGAGAAGCATCTTTAAGTACAGATTATACACACTGGTAACTAAAGATGCTGAAGTGCAAAAACACTTTATATTTTTATTACATTTGTTTAGATATGTATGTGTGTGTGCGTTCTGTCTGTGTTCATGTGTATGCACATGTTAAGACCAGAGGATAACTTTCTCTCCTTCTCCCATGTGGTTCTTGGGGATCAAACTCATACTCTCAGTNCAGGAATAGAAACCCTAAGACAGCCCACTACCCTTGTGACCTTCCCAAAATAAGAGGAGGGAAAAAGGGAAAAAAATACCAGATCCAGTTCTTGTTGCCCATCTACTCATGGAGCGTGATCAAACTCCCAGTGGCCACCCCTAAAGGAAGCCGAGTCCTTCCCTGCTCGCATTAGTACTGTGCTCCAGACCATACTTACCTTACAGTATTTTAAACCATGCCTCCATATGGCATGAGTAACTTCCAGTGGGAGTCTATATGCAGCCTGTTCTCAATAATGACAGCACATAGGGGCTGGTGAGATGGCTCAGCGGGTAAGAGCACCCGACTGCTCTTCCGAAGGTGATAAGTTCAAATCCCAGCAACCACATGGTGGCTCACAACCATCCGATCTGGCTCCCTCTTCTGGAGTGTCTGAAGACAGCTACAGTGTACTTACGTATAATAATGACAGCACACGATGTATGGTGCCTGATGTCCAGATGTGACAGAGACAGCAAGGCGTTTCTCCTTTGTTTGAGTGTTAGGACAGTTATAAAGTAATGGTGTTCACCGTTCAGTCAGTTATTTCCCAAGTTATGTACTTCAAGGGAGACTGTCTTAAGTTGTGAATTAAGATCCCTTTATGTTGGTATCCATTTGCTCCAGTGACCCTGTGTTCTCACCATCGCTGATGTTGCTTTTCCTTCTGTAGTACTCCAGTGAAGGCCCCATATGGGCTTATTTGACAAGATGGGTTGCTGTAGCTGTTTGTCAGGCCTGTAAGGCTTTGTCCGTTGTTCCTTTGAGGAACTGTAATCTATCCCTTGCCCTGAGCTCCAGAGACTTATAGCTGTGCCATTGTTCTGCCCTGGCTCTTGGCAGGGCCCTACTAAGACATTCCAAATACAAATATATTAGGTTTAAAAAATAAAACATTAATTCTGCATAAGAAAAATAATGATTATAGAAGTCTGAATTTTATAGTTTAAGAAACACTTATTAATGCATTCAACCAATCTTTAGTAAGAACTTTCTATGCACGTGAGGTGGATTATTAAGATAGAAAAAAGCTCTCATTGACCATAATCCATAAGCAGTACTCTCTCTAACATAATTTATGTAAACGTAGGATGCCACTGTTAATAGGAAAATGAAACAGAATGGTAGTGAAGAATGTGTAAGAGGTGGAGGAGTCCTGTATCTGGATAGTCGAGGAAGGCCTTTCTGAGGATATGAGGAGTGGCTGCTGGAGTCAGCCATGTAAGAATCTTCAGGAAAGCCTTGTTTCTTGTGGGGAAAAGCTGCATGAGTTTGAAGAACTGAGCAAAGGAGAGGGGAGGCAAGCAAGTATTGAAGAGAAAGGCCTTGTCTGAGCTATGCGGGCCCTCTGGGTCATAGTGAAGAGCTGGCTCTTCAGCTCCTGGACGTGTTTAAGTGAGGGAGTGATACCCGGTGTGTGTTAACCTCTCCAGACCAGAGCAGGAGTGGATGGGGTAGACTTGTAGAAGGTTAAGTGCAGTTTCCATTTCTGATGGGTGAAACTGATGAGCAGAGATTGACCAATCAGCTGAGATGTGAGAGAGCAATGAAGCCACAGGAAGGCAGGCTGCCAGGTCACATTTCCTCATGTTAAACTTGATACTTTAAGTGCTTATGTTGAATAGCAATTATAAACTCATTTACCTAGAATCCAGGGATCCCTTCATACCACTTTGTGATCCTCTTGACAAACTAGCTCTTGTCTCTTATTTTAATCGCTTTTTTTCTGAGAGTAAGGAAGAGTATATGCAGTGTAGTGGCTTCCTGATACGATGTCAACACACTCCCCCCTCGCCTGTGGTTATTTATAAACCTGTGGATGAGAGTGACTCATACACTTGAGAATCATGGCTGCATTTCTTGTTCACAGGAGAATTTTACATAACACGTCATTCTAATCTCTCGGAAATCCATGTTGCTTTCCACCTCTGTGTGGATGATAACGTGAAGTCGGGAAATATCACTGCTCGGGATCCCGCTATTATGGGACTCCGAAATATACTCAAAGTCTGCTGTACCCATGATATCACAACAATAAGCATCCCTCTCTTGCTGGTGCATGATATGTCAGAGGTAAGCAGCAAGCACTCATCTTTACTAAACGTGTTACATAGCAATCCTGCTAACAGCCAACATCTTAACGTGTTACATAGCAATCCTGCTAACAGCCAACATCTTAAAGTGGTCTTGTGCTTTTAACTGTTGGACCTTTGTATCTCCTATTGGGTCGGTTGAATGGAGTGACATAAAACAGTGAATAGTGCTCAGAAAATTATAGTGCTGCTTGATATCAGTAAACGGGACTCCAGAGAATCTTTTACTTTGAGAAGAACTGTGTCTCCCTGCCTCTCTTCTACCCACTCCCCACCTCTGCTTCCCCTTCCTTCTCAGGTTTTACTTTACGAGGCAATAGATTTACCTTCACACTTACACGTGGCTCTGGCCAATGCTAAGATTAGTTTTCACTTTCTGAATGTATGTTAGTAGTTCAGCTCAGTGTTTGCTTGAGGATGGTTTTTTGTTTTTGTTTTTTAAAAATTTATTTATTTATTTTATGTAAGTACACTGTAGCTGTCTTCAGACACACCAGAAGAGGGCCTCAGATCTCATATGGTTGGTTGTGAGCCACCATGTGGTTTCTGAGATTTGAGCTCAGGACCTTCGGAAGAGCAGTCAGTGCTCTTACCCGCTGAGCCATCTCTCCAGCCCCTCGAGGATGATTTTGATGGTACACATAGTAGTTTATACAGTTAAGATACAGCACGACCATTCGCCTGTTTCACTAGCTGCTGTGGTTTACTTGACGTTTTTAGTTACATACAGTTTCTGTGGTTGCTTTCCTTCTGCTGCCTTCCCTCACTCATGAGAAAACGAAGTGTAGGGAATATGTTGTAGAAATTAAACAAAGTCTAAACTTCATCTTCAAATGAGCAAAGGAACAAAGGAGCTGCAGCCCTGTGTCTGCAGACAAGTCCTTTCCGGAAGTCCCCTCCCACAGAAATAAGCCCTTTCTCAGAACAAGCAGATACGGAGTTGCCAGGCAGGCCTCTCACTGGACACTTGTTTTATTTGGGGGAGGGGTAAAGGAAGAGTGTGGGTATTTATTTATATATTTTCATTTATTTATTTGAGACAAGTTTAGCCTTGGCTGGCCTGGTACTCAGTATCGCCCAGGCTAGCCTCAAACTCAAGATGAGGCCTCAAACCTGCCTCTGCCTCCAGAGTACCAAGATTACACATGCACACCACTGCTCTAAGCGACGGCCTTTATAAAAGTCATCTGCTCGGCAGATTTAATACCAGGAGGGAAGCTTGATTATTGAAGACTGTTCCTGTCAGGGTTACTGGTGCTGTGATGAAACACCATTACCAATGGATCTGGGGGAGGAAGGTATCTTTTTGGCTTATACTTCCCCAGTACTGTTCATCATCAAAGGAAGTCAGGAAAGGATCTCAAACAGGGCAGGAACTTGGAGGCAGGAGCTGATTCAGAGGGTTGTGGAAGGATGCTGCCTACTGGCTCACTCCTCCTGGCTTACTCAGCCTATATTTATAGAACCCAGACCCAGCAGCCCAGGGATGGCACCACCCACAGTGGGCTGGGCCCTCCCCCATTAATCACTAAGTAAGAAAAGGCCCTACAGGTTTGACTACAGCCTGATCTTATGGAGGCGTTTTCTTAATTGAGGTTCCCTCCACTCAGATGACATTAGCCTGTGTCAAGTTGACATAAAACCATCCAGCACAATGACCAACGGTTACTACCAAAGTAAAAATGTGTGCAAATGCTGTGTTATAGAAGGGAGTATAAAGAACTATGGCCCCTCCCCCAGACTGATGATAGGCAGAAGGCCTGATTTTAACCTTACAGCCTGTATAAACACTGTACTATCAGTTCATTTGCGTGAGGATGTTCCTAGCTGGTTTCCAGCCTGCACTGAGGGCTGGGGTCTTTGTCACTGCTGTTTTAGTCAAGAGGGTTGTTCCCATCCTGTGGTGGCCACCCCACACTTCCTGCATCTCAGTCCTCTCTCCTGCAGCCTCACTCTCCCTGGGTGGAATCAGGAGAAATGGACCAAGCTTTGTAGAATCTCAGTTCTGTGGAGAATGTTTTAGCGATCCATACTAAGTTACTAGTTACTTAATAACTACCTAGTCATCTATAAAAGGGTCTTTAGGGAGTGACAACTATGATGAATTTCTGCCACAAAGAAACATCCAGACTTTCCTGCAGCTGGATTCTTGGTTAACCAGCTTATAAAAATGGTTATACGTAGGTGGGAAACAACCTCAAAAACACTATTTCCAAAAGTCACTCAGTTCAGATTGACTTCCAGACATCTGATACTACAGCGTTCCCTCTCCCACGGTGTTACAAAAGCTGCCCTTCAAATTGGGACAGCCAGCTGCAGAACATTAAGTTAGTTTCAGAAGGGTCCAATTTAATTCACAAAAGTAGATTGAGCCACAGGCCTCCCATCTGCTGTATTTAAACATCCCCGAGGTCGAGAAGTTTATTTAATACACACCCAGGATATAGAGGTGTGTGTTGAAGGTTTTGTGCAGGGACCCCTAAGTGTTTTCAGATGCTATTTCTCCCCCTCAAACAAACAGGATCTCTGGATGTGGCTGCCTCACGTTAAGGTGTCAAAGTAGTAAGTGAGGTCTGAAATAGTCTCTGATACCATGACAGATAAGAAAGCCATGGAATTATTTCCAGCTTAAAAAGAAAGAGGAAATGAAAAAGAAAACGGGCCTGGGGCGGTGGGGGAGGGCCTATGGCTTCTATCTGTCTGTCACCTAAAGACACTGTCCTGAGCCCCCACTAGGCTTTGTGCCCACTCTTAACTCCCGGAACCCTTTGGGGCTGTGGCCTTTGTAATTGCAATTAGAAATAAAGAGGAACATATACCTACTATACACAAACAGTCCAGTCAGATTTTCACAGACTGAACACCCCTGCATTTCCTACCCAAATCTCACAGAACAGAACGTTTCCTGTACCCCAGAAGATGCCCATGTACTCTCAGCTACTTAAACCTGCTTCTGTTGGAGAGTATCCCTGATTTTCACTTAAAAGTGTGGGCCATGCACTGGAGGGCGCTCACTGGTGCCAAGCCTGACAATGTGAGCCTGACCTCCAAGACCCACCGAGTGGGCAGAAGAGCTGACTCTTGTTATACAGATGAGACGGCTAGTGGGAGAGCAATATAAAAACAGGTTTGAATGTGGGCTAGTGTTTTGTCGTGTCTTGGCTCTTCCGCCTTTCACACAGAGTGAGGTTTATGAGCGCATCCTTGCCTTTGAGTTGTTTATGGACTCTTCTCTCTCATTTTTTATATGTAACATGATAGGGCTCCACTACAGTTAGTTAGCTATTTTACTATTTAGGGACATTTGGGTGGTTTCTAGATTTTCCTTTTGTTAAATTTAAACATCCATTCAAGGTCAAGAAGTTTATCCTACAAGCTCAGGTGGCATAGCCCAGGATACAGAGTGTGAGTTGTGCAGGGTCTTGAATCTCTGGTTACTACCAGTAAAGCTGCTATCAACACTTTTGCACATCCCTTTTGGCCATTGTATTATAAATGAGCTTAGAGATAAAGCTATTGGATATTGGGGTATGTTGTTGATTAGCTTTCACAGATAGGGCCAAATCATTTTCCAAGCTAGTTATAATAGCCTAGTGTTATTTTAGTGTTAAAAGTAAGAAACAAGCTAGATATGGTGGCTCAAGACCCTAAATCCCAGCAATCAGGAGACAAAGGCAGTCAAGGCCTGCTGGGCCTACATAGTGAGATCTTGCTCCCCATCCCCACCAAAACAAACAAATTAATGAAACAAAGCTATGTGTTTGCCCTCTATAATTACTATAAAATTTATTTATAAAAATGTTTCAAATATCTCAGAGGCACATACAAGAGAAATAAAGAATAATCTTGTAATCTATTCCACTGGTGCATAAACATGGAAGATCTTGTATCTACCTTTGAAGACATGGAGTGGAAACCTACCATGACATACTGAGGTTTAGGCTTGCTTCCACACACCTGTAATCTTAACTTTCAGTAACCTGAGACAGGAGGATTGCCAAGAGGTTTGAGACCAGCCTGGACTATGTGGCAAGATACTGTCTCAAAAAATCAGAAAAGAAAATAAACAAACAAAAACTCTAGGAGTTCACCCTTAACCCTGATCCAAAGATATGCGGGCCTTGCACACAGATAACAGACATCGTTCTCATTAAAATCTAAATTGAGAGTTAATTTCAGTTTTAGTTTTTTAGAATCTATTCTGAGTGCAATGCCCATTTATAATACTATAGTGTAATAGAAAACCCAGTTTTCTGTCTTGGTTTCAAATTTCAAAGTGTGCCCTTTGATCCACTTAGCATCTGATGCATCTCCTATACAGTGCATTCATTCAGTAAGGATATGTTGCCCAGACAACCACTTTGCTGGTATATAGGACTTTCTGAATTCAGTTACTGCTGCCTGTCCCACTATGTCCATATCCCATCTACAACAATACATTCTGAAGCTTGTTTCTGGGAGTGAGCTTCTTGTGTAACTACTGGCCTCATGCCATGCTAACAAGCCATGATCATGTCTTCTCATGGCCTTCTGAACTTCTAAGGGCTACTTTTTTAGGTGGAGAGTTTGAGGGGGTGTTTAATTTTTTTTTAATTTTATGTGCATGAGTGTTTTGCTTGTGTGTGTGTATCTACCATGTGCATGGTTAGTACCTGAGGAGGTCAAAGAGGGTGTCAGATCACCTGGAACTGGAGTTACAGATGGTCGTGAGCTGCCTCGTAGGTGCTGGAAGTTGAACCTGGGTCCTCTGTAAAAACAGCAAGTGCTCCTAACTGCTGAGTTATCTCTCCAACCCTCTTAGGTACTGGTTTCATCAGGAAAAATAAATAACAGAGAAAGAAAGCTGGCAACATGTAACTTATTTAGGAGATGAAATTGCTATGTAGATATAGAAAAGACTTGGGGAAACGGGGAGCTATCTAGCATTTCTTTCCAGACTCGTACTGCTGAGCAATGCTGAGTTAAAGATACATTGCATATGACAGTGTGGCTCATCTGCACATTAGACTGCTGCAGACCATAGCTCACCCTTTATGTCTGTGCTGGGATCCTGAGTTGGCATTTAGTTTATCTTCTAAGTATCATCAATGACTGCTAATCCACAGTATTCTGAGCAGTGTGGAGTTCTTAATTTGTCTCAGATATTTGTTTTAGGCCATATATTAGTTACACATAACAAAATAATAAGGGAACATGGCATTCATGGATAAAACGTGGTGCTCTTTGATTGAAAAGAGCAGTGAAAAGATTTTGCTTGCTTTTTGTGGGGTCAGAGAACCATAGAACTGGAAGGAGCTGGTCTAGAGCAGGAGTGGGGTCCAGTCATGTCCATCCCTGGAAGTTTCCTTGAGAGCAGGAGTGGGACAGCTCCCTCTCCTGCCTTGGCCTGCATCAGAGTAGGTCACTGTGGTCACAGGTTAACTTCCCCTCTTCTAAACTGTTTCAGTCATCTCCCACTAAAATATGTTCTGTTTGTATAGCAACATGGGTTTATCATTGCTTTTCAATGAGATTCATATTTTATATCTTAGTTTTAATTTCAATAAAATAAATGTGAAAGATATAATCCGCATAAACAAAAGTCCATAGTCTCTGGTGATTTTTAAAGTATAAATATTCTGAACTCCAAAAGCTTAAGAAACACCATAATAACAAACAAGTCTTATAGTTATGAAAAGATTTACAGAATAGAAAGATAATTCTGGTGACAGTGCAAAGAAATAGAATTTAAAGTGGCATGCTCACCGACATGGAAAATTATAAAATGTATGAGCATAGTCTGGTGTATACATGACATGAGTGTATTGGCCAAAGATTAAAAACCAGAGTGAAGACCATGAGTATATCTGACTCATGGGGTGTCTGCTGCGGACTACTTGTTCATTGTCCTTACTTTTGTGATAATGTGTGATATGGTAAATAAAGCATTTTGTTTTACTTGCAGTTATTGTGCAGTTCAATAGAATTATCTATGCTAATGTTCAATGTTTGAAGTTCCTGTCACTAGATAGCTTTAAAATTTCACAGTTAGTCTGGTTTGCTAGGCTCGTTAAATCAACTTGTATGCCATAAATATGGTCTATTGGCTAGAAGTTGTATGTCTAAAAGCCAAGAAAAACCCTCTTGGGATGATTAGCATGCTATCCTGGACTCATCTGAAGTGGGGACATTCAACATTCCAGATAAATGAAGATCTGATGGTATTATAACATTTGGTTTTAATGATATAGGTTTAGTTTTTGTTATTTATATGAAATTAGGCTGAAAACATATTTTTGTGTGTATGTGTGTTCTTTTTTTAGGAAATGACTATCCCTTGGTGCTTAAGGAGAGCAGAACTGGTATTTAAGTGTGTCAAAGGTAAATCTTTCCCAGTTATTGGAAGGAGAGCCTCTCAAAGGAAAGGCAAAGTTGCCTCTGTTTCTGGTGCTTTGGTCAAATACTTAACCAGTCAAATATTTCATAATAGATTTTATAATATTATCTTTTACTAGTTACAAAATAAACATATCTCTAGCTATCCTGAAACAAGGCTATTTGGATAGTAAGTTAGTTACTTTGCATGGTACTGAAACAAAACACCTGACAAAATCAAATTAAGGAAGAAAGGGTTTATTTTTGCTCAGACTTTGAGGTTACAGTCTGGAAGTAGCGAGGACTTGGCAGCAGAAGGAGAGTGTGCTCACATTGCATCTGCCGTCAAGGAACCGAGAGGTGAACGTTGGTGCTTGGGTAGCTTTCCCTGTTTCCATGGTCTAGAATCCTAGCCAATGGAACAGTGCCACCCACCCACACTGAGGGCACTGAGGTTCAGTCATCCCACTTCAGCCCTACAGACATGCAAAATCTCCATGGTGACTCTGGATCTTGTCAAATCGATAGTTAATGCAAACCCCCACCGATGCCCCTTACACTTTGCCGATTCTAGCTGCCCTTGAGTGCCTTTTATTTCAGCCACATGCCGAATTAATCTTTCATAATCTGTTTTATCTTCAGCCTGTGAAGGTCATGTAGGCTTTGGTTGTGTTGACAAGACCGTTAAACCTCTCTGGCATAGAGAATTGGGAAGTGTGGGTCTTTATCTGTCCCAGGGGCTTTGCCTTTCTTCTAGACAAGTAGCTTACCTAAGAGGTCAAGGCATGAGTCAAGAATTTCACAGTGAAATACCCCCTCATCTTAATAAGGGAGTTTTGGTTTGGAAGGCCAGAGCTCATAACATATCAGCCTGTTATCTGTTTTAGGTTTCATGATGGAGATGGCTTCATGGGATGGAGGAATTTCTCGGACAGTGCAATTTCTGGTACCACAGGTATGTTATCTAAACATATCCCACTCCAAACTAAGGTCTTTTAAGACACAGCCAAGTATGCCACCCTGAACTCTTCTACATAATGTAAAGTATAGCTTCCTGACTTTAAGGGGAGAAGTATGTTTGAGTGCCATGCAGGCACTCAGTGTACTGTCAGCGATTTGAGCACCTACCACTTGAAGATCTGACTTGAACTCAAGAGATTTGCTTGCCCCTGCCTGGGGCTGGGGCTGGGGCTGGGGCTGGGGCTGGGGCTGGGGCTGGGGCTGGGGCTGGGGCTGGGGCTGGGGCTGGGGCTGGGGCTGGGGCTGTACTGCTACCCTCAACAGCTCTGAATTCTGTTGAGAACTTAGCAGTACTAGTGAAGTTTGTTTCTACTCATGCTGCTGATGACTAAGGGTTTCTCTAGTAATCAAAAACTTTACTTGATGAAAATAATGTAAGTTTCCAAAGGGTTGGAACCAGAAAAACAGCTCCAATCTATACTTAGAAAATTGAATCCATCAGGAAAGGCAATTTTCACATCTTATACTCTCTACCGAGAATGAGAGCCACGCTTTAAAATACTTTGAGAAACTGGAAATGCCAGTGAGGATCTAACAAGTGCGCACTTGCCCTTGTCGCCCTCTTGCAGAGCATTTCTGAAGAAATGTTTTATCAGCTGAGTAACATGCTTCCACAGATCTTCCGGGTCTCCTCAACACTCACTCTGACATCCAAGCACTAAACGCTTATAGACTGACACAGACGGAAGAGGATTTCTGAACTCTCTGAGAGAACTGTCCTGGAATCCTGTTAAGCAAAAGGTGCCCAGTGGGATCGAGCCACCGGTTAAGTGATGAAGTATGTTATCAAACATTCCAAAACTGTGTATATGTATGTCACAGACCAGAAGCCAGCTCCCAACTGAAGCATTTACTCAGCCCCTTATGAAATAATAGCTCTTCTTTCTACTTACATGTCCTATCAGGGAGTGTCAGTGGTAACACCTCAAGTGGTTCCCAAATATGGACACTGTATTCTGTTGCACTTCTGTGGAGACCTGTGATTTTTCCGTGGCATGAGTTCTGTAATTAAGCATAAAAGTACAATTTTCCTTTTATTTGTCAAATCAAAATTTAAATATACATTTCAAGTATAAGTTTCTTGTGAAAATGTTTTTGTAGCAATGCAAATATACCAGACAAATGTGCTTGTTGTTTTAAATTCTCCTGTTCCAGACCCCGACTCTTACTCTTCTCTTTCTAAGGTTGTATAAGTTAGAGTCAGAGAAGGCTTTGAATTCTTTTTTTTCCAACTTTTATTAGATATTTTCTTCATTTACATTTCAAGTGTTATCTAGAAAGTTCCCTATACCCTCCCCCCTCCCGGCCCTGCTCCCCTACCCACCCGCTCCCACTTCTTGGCCCTGGCGTTCCCCTGTATTGGGGCATATAAAGTCTGCATGACCAAGGGGCCTCTCTTCCCAATGATGGCCAACTAGGCCATCCTCTTCTATATATGCAGCTAGAGACATGAGCTCAGGGGGTACTAGTTAGT